>DWMG01004511.1:0-10874 GCA_018244855.1 Elbella merops | reverse complement strand
ATTAAAAGACTAAAATTTTCATGCTTAAGATTGTTGGCGCGAAAGTGTTTAAATACTTCAACGATTTAATTACTTATACTATACTTCGACGACGCGATCTCGCACCGCTCGGCCGCTCGGCAATCGTGTCTGACGTATTCCAATATTTAAAATTTTCGCGCCGTGTCAGAAAACGGGATTATTTTGCGTCCCGGATCATTGTACGGGGACAACGGGACGTATGGTCGAATAAAGGGACAGTCCCGTTTAAAACGGGACGTATGGTCACATTACTCATACTGCTCGCTTACTTGGTATGGCAGTCTGCCCTTGTTATTATTCCGGTTGGCACGCCTCTACGTCGAACTTAAAAGTTAGGCGAGTGTCAAGTTGTCAAAACTGTTTTATTATTATGTATTTACTGGCTTCTGTATCAGAAAAATGCAACCAAATTCCGTTTTTATATTAAAACTGAATCAGGGGCGAGATGCCCCAAACCAAGGATGTAGTGTGCAAGTGAATGTACTTTCTTCATTGATTTCGTGATTATTTTGTCTTCCAACACGCTCTTGGCCAGCGTAGCATCCATTGGCCTTAAACCTTCTCATTCTGAGAGTCGACTCGTTTCCGACAGTGGACCTGTAGAAGGGTTAATGATGGTGCAATTGTAACATACAAAAGCCTTTTGATTTGATACACATTTCATTTTTTATTTATATTTTTACAATATACCATTACGCTAGGTCTCTTATTGGATAGTCCAGAAATCATCAATTGTCATAAATTTCTATCCTTATAGACATGACCTACTGTGAACATATATCAATCTCTTTATATAGGTAGGCACTTCTATTACGCAGGCTTCTAACCCCCATTAGCCAGTATCTTCCATAATTGGTCAAACTAGGCGAGTCCCGGTCTATTTAATTTAAATTTATTGTCTCTTGTGACAGTAATTGACTCCTTCATTCAATCCTTAATTATTTCAAGAAGTCGGATTCCCAGTACATAGTAAGAAATAAATGGAAATAAAAATTAATTTATTTTTTTATGAATTGGAAATCAGTCCTTTTCTAGCTGTGAAAATGGTCTTGTACTCGGAGCCTAGTAGATAAGGAGTTATCCAACGCTGTGCCAAATTTAGTGAACATACGTACAGTTGCGGGTTTCTTGTAATTCTTGCTCGAATCAGTTTTCATATTTTCCTGCAAGAATTAGTTTATCTGCCATAAAAAGTATCTCAGATCTAGGTTGTGACAATAATTTGTCAATACATGGCATACAAAATTGTCCAATAGGATTCTGCATGCTGAGGGTGCAATCAGAAAAATTATTATAAACTACGTCTGTACATTTTGCAATTTCATAGACAAGTTCTATTTTCGTTGCTGTTATCACTGGTATGAACGTCAACCAAATTATCGTTTCAGTCCTGGATATGGTTACTCTATGAGAATAAGAAGCATGCAAGTAGATGCAAGGATTTTTTTTCAATAGCAATAGGCTCGTCTTAGACTGCGATCTCACCTGGTGAGAAGCGGGATGCAGCCGAGGATGTTGCATGCTTGCCTAGAAAGTACTTTCATTGTTGCCTTCAATAGATCATTCTTAACTTGTAAATGTGATCATTATGAAATTATACAATGTTATTGCACAGTCATTGTAACGTTACGCCACAGAAATAGCAAGTGACGTAATCGCGATAAGTCGCCTCAAATGAAAATCGATGACTTCGAAATTTCGAGGTCAAATGATTAACTGCATATTAATTGCGTATTATATTACCGTTACATTATTAATGCACAGTTACATTGATTTTTATAAGACTTAATTTTACAAATACAAGAAATAGTTTTCACCAAAATTGCGTATTTTTTTAGTATTCAAGTAATTTCTTAGTCTGGTAACACCAATGACAAGTAAATTATCGAAATAGAAATATTTATGATATCGTGGTTATTTGATTGATATAATATTATATAATAAAAGTTTCTTAACAAAATATGTTTACACTTGGAAAGGTGTGAAAAATTCCATTACGTTAATGTTATTGGGATGTAAAAAAACATGGTCAACGACCGCGTACGTCGCGCACGGCGCTACGCAGTGCCCTCGGCTTCCTGTTTACACAATACATATTAGGCGGTAATAATTATTATATTGGATTTCGCCATTCATTCATCAATTCGGTTTACTACGCGATGCGTCATACGTCGGATTAACTAGTATCGGTTGGTTCTTATTTGTACCTGCCCTGTACAATCAATGATATTATCTTTTTCGTTGCAAAAAGCTGTCACATTCCTCATAAAGTGACAATCCTGTGCCTTTACAGTTACCTTTGTAAGGAATGTTAAATTTTACCGGTATCCTCATACTGGCATCTTTATACTGGCATCCTTATATCAGGATTCATACTGGCTTCATCGTGGGTGACTAAGCCATAGGCAACGGATTGTCTTAGCCACTTGCTATATTAAGGCGCAACCAAGTTCAGCCTTATATAAAGTAATGAAGACTATTATTTTTATTATACTTTGCGTTTAAAACTTGCTTTCATTCTACTTTTTAAATTATAAGCCAGTATGAAAGAAAAGTACGCGCGCAAATTAGACTCCATTGGGCCAGCTGCGGCAAGCGTGCGACTAACGCAGGCGGCGCGTGACGCGGTGCGCCGGATACGTTCAAGGGCGGGGCGTACACCGCACGCCGCGTCGTACGAGCTGACGCGATACGCAGTAATACGCCCACACACGTAAATTCGTATCTTTGTATTCCAATAATTGTTTACGTTACGTGGCTTATTTCAACTTTTAATGTAATAAACAATGCGCTATTCATTGAAACTATTAGAGAGAGTTAGGTCACGCTGGTCAGGTTCGTAATGTCCCCAGCCACCCGGTCGTCGGAACTTTATACTGGCATGTGATTCTTACCAAAAACTGTGTGTGGAACGATTATTGGACTTATTTGTTTATTAACCCGCGGTCACTGTCGCGGGTACCATAAACACCTCATAATTTAAACTTCAGAGAAAAAGGTCATTTTTCTATTTTCAACACGACCCTCTGAGTATCCTCAAGTGGCCAGATAAAATTATTCTAATGAGTACGTCGATGCATTTCATAATAAGGGTTTTAAGTTATTGTTTGTGTGTATGTATAAAATTGTATTATCGTACTTACAGTACATCTTACCAAGCTACATAGTAACTCGATTAAATTTCATTGTAGTGCCGAGCAAAATCAATAAGATGAAGCAAACTAGCTAAAGTGTAATGTGTACGTAGAAACAGAACTTTTCCTAGATTACAGGAAAGCAGGAGTGTATAATAATACCTCGAGAATTACTACTTGAATTTAAGTACTAATTTAATTTTAGTTTCGAAGGTTGGACTATACTTTTGGACCTATTAGGTACTAAGTATTCTTTCTGTGATACAATTGTTCTCTGCATGTTATCAAAGCTCTCTCTCTTACAGAAGTATGAGAATGGTAACATGTACTATTTGTGGTACATAAGTATTCATCAATGTATACCCCCATAAATCTCTCCTCTGTACTGTTTGACCACAGACTGTCACCTATTCTTGTCTGACATTCTTTTTAATATCTTGGAACATCCACGCGACTTTCATCCGAAAGTAAATAAATTAAAGAGTACAATAATAAAACAAACAGTAATCAGATGACTGGTAAATTACATATTTTACTTCTGAATGTTTCGTGAGTGTATATCATCATCATCATCATTATCAGCCTATTTCCATCCACTACTGGACATAGGCCTCTCCAATAGCATGCCACTGAGTTCGATCTTCAGTTCGTCGCATCCAACTGCTGCCAGCCGGTTTGCGTATATCGTCACTCCACCTAGTTAGAGGGCATCCTACGTTACGTTTGCCAAGACGCGGTCTCCACTCCAGAACACGTCTACTCCAACGGTTATCGGTTCTGCGACAAATGTAACCAGCCCATTGCCAGTACAATTTGCTAACCTTACGTGAGTGTTTATTCACATTATTATGTATGAAGCGGCTTAACTCACGTACGTTTTACGGGTTATCTGACTAGTTAGGATAGGCGGGAGCTCATGATGAAGGATCCTGCACATGTCCGAAATTAATCGTGTCATCCCGAAAAACGTACGTGAGTGAAGCCGGTGGATATATAATCAAACTACATATTATATATTTGTAATTGTGATTTTATATAGATAAACTTTTAATTGTGCATACTTTCGCTATTGTAGTTTATTGCATTTTTATTGCGATTGTTTGTGTATTTGTTCGTGGAGTTCATTGCACTGGGGTGTCATCATTTTTATTTCGATAAATCTCGTAGGGTTCTGTAGAAACCGATTGCGCGAGACGATCTGAGCCGCGGACGTTCGCGAGCGCGCGCGCAAATCGTGAACAACCTATCATTCTCTTTAGTTTTAAGTGAACAGCCGTTTGATTTTTTAATTGACCTTAGTAAGCAGTTCAGCTGATAAGACCGTCTCAAAGCAAAGGGCATGTACTCAGAAATCACTATCTTAATTCAAAGTTCAACTGAATGCGTCAATACTAACTCACACATTGTGTTAATAGTATCATTCACTATGTGAAGATAAATGTATCGTCAGTATCTTCGTTTTCATAGTAAGTGTTATGTCCATCTCATTTAAATTACAATCTGTACAATGTGCAAGATAATATATTAATTAAGATTACTTCAAAGCCACCGGAGCTACTATTTCATGCTGATATTGCTATTGTACCCTACGATGACGATATATCGATTGACTGTGAGCACTTTGTAATTATAAAGTTACAGGAACGCTTCTAAAAAACCTACGCAGCTTTTTCACAATTATTTTTATTAAATTTTATTAATAGTTATAATAGGGAAGGTTTTTAAAATATCTACTTAAATCCACATTCCAAATATACACATTAAGAAATGGCCGCCATAATTGGCGTTGTTATTGTCTTAGAAGCCTGCCACCCAGCACTAGGCTAGCAGTGCTAGTGCTGGGCTAGTGCCAGACTATGGCCTTAATTAAATCTTTCTCTTTGTGAGAGGTGAGCCCTGCCCAACAGTGGAATGATAATAATACTTTTTTGATACATTGAAAGCACAGGATCAGGTTCTTATCCAATACAAACATGGAGTTAATCGCAGACATGATATGATATGATATGATGATATGATTTTATTTTCTTGTTGTTTTTTGACGGCCACGTTGATCGAATTGTAGCCAGCGTGACTATGGATCAAGATACACTGGCTTCGATCCTCGATTTAGACAAAATGTTATAAGCTTTTTCTAACATATAATTTTCAGTAGTAGCATACCATACTATGGGTACAAATATAGACTATTTGTGCCCGGTGTATGGCAATAGACTCACCCCCTATTCCACGGTTCCACGGTGGAACGTATAAAACTCGTAACACTGGTAAATCGGGCAGCGTATATTTTCCCGAAGGAGTAGGCAGAGGAGTGCCTCCGCTTACTCCTTCGTGTAAATGTAGGCGTGCTGTTATGTTTATTATTTTGTTTCTGAAAAACGTATCAGAGTAATGAAACAACTTTTTTTTACAGTTGCCACGGGAAGTTCGCACGTGTGCCCACCAGACTCCCTGCGCCTGGATATTTTACGAACCATTCACGAAAAACGTCACTAAAACAATCCCCAACACGTAGTAAGTGATTTGAAGCGAAGTGAAGCGAAGTCTTCTTCGCCCTGTCCGGCGACCGCGACCTGGACTGTGTGGTTTCTGGCGTGAGCTCGAAGATAGCCCGCAAAATCAATTTTAGTTTTAAAGACCCCGTCAGACTGCGAGCAAAAGAGAATGGCCAACGTCGTTATAAGTATAATTATAAATGGATTTTGGACGACATTTGCGAGTTCGGCGTTTTTCCTCTTGGTCTTCAAGACGGAGTGATTCGAAATTATTTATGGCCTTGTGAATTTTATTACGCCATTCCAGCCTTTTAGATACCATCTTTTCTCCTAACATATAGCAATAGTCCACATTCTTTTGAGACAAAGACTTGCAATTTCTTTTTGGGTTAAACTTACGTTACTAAGAGACGTGTAACATTAGAGATATTTTGCACTGGTTGCTCTTTGCCTACAGCTCCGGAAGGGTCTAAGGTTGACGATATGATAATATACAATTCTACTGCACACCATGCTATATGTATATTAGACGTTTTGCTTTCGTAGATCTGTGAGGTTTCACGATCCAGACGCTAACACTCATGGGTTGTGACTTTTTAATTTTTGTTACAGTTGCATATGCGCTGACGATCTGGCGTGCGTGAAGAATGAAGATGAAGTGTCTAAATCGACTTACGTCTTCAGATGTAGGTCGGAGGCTGAGATGGAGGACAGCTAGCGAGCAGCCATCCGTGCCAACCGCCTATTTTTCCACTGGCTCTTCCTTCACGCTTCTCTACTCTATACTCAGTACACTACATTCTTCCAATTACAAATGCATTGAATTTAAACACCCTTGGACAATTAAATATCAAGAAGAGAATTATATTCTTGAGTGGATGTAGAATTAGTTTGTGAATTGAAATCTAACGGTGATTATTCATTTTAAATAGCAGAAACTAATCAATAAACAATCTCACACCCTACACCTTAGTGCATTGGCCCTACATTCTATAGCTTCCTTTTGGGTTTCTATGAAATGTATATCAAGTGGGTTAATCAATAAAATACAAACGAAAATATAATCTCCTCAAAGAAACGTGAATAGTAGATTTTGTTTAAAATGTTCTATAGTGCTGTATTCCATTTCATTGAACTAAAAATGTGTCATTAAGTTTGTTACATTTCCCTAGAACGATAAGTATTAAGGTCGTCACAGACATTATTCGAGTATATCTTAGTATACCGTCAGCGCAATAACATGCCTTGCTATAGCGAGCTATATTATATATCTTCACCTGTGACCATCTGTATGAAGTATCCTAGGCTGTGCGCTAGTCACTTAGATCTTTCAATGAACACCAACTTCGTTTCTTTATCTGCTCTGATTTGTTTTGATCCTCGATCTATTCGGAATCGCATGATATTTGTCTATTTCGTCTATTTCGGTACAGGTTATTTTGTCGGTTATATTGTCTATTTCGGTACAGTTTCACCTGCGACAGTACGACTAAGAAATGTTTAGTGTAAGTGTATGTACGATATAGAGAGATGAACGCCCCGCAACACTGCTGTCATAATTATGTACTTATTAATTTATAATACACCTATTTATTGTGAATCTTTTGCAATGTGTGCTTACTTTTACACTTAGAAACGCAAATCAGTGGTTTATGTTAGAGATTTAGCAGTCTAAGTAAATACAGATGGACCACGGGGGCTGGTCGGTAACACTGACAAGTGAAAAAAACTGTCCACACCAAGGAAGCCGTGGGTTAAAGCTAGTTAGTCATTTTCATGATTATCTTCTTCTTAACTAATGTTATTATTCAATGCCTATGTTTAATTGAAAAATATTTTTTCATAATAAATGAAGGGACGTCTAAGTAGATAAGTTCCAGATTTTAAGCATTTCTGACGAATTATTGTCTTCATAATATTAGTTAATAATTTCCTTATGTATTTTAATTTTTACTAGTATTGGAGTTACGCGGAAATAAAATATTGTCTTGTAAATGTTGTTTCATTGTAGTAAGTATTAAGCGTTTTTCATTGGAAATCAACTAGATTAACATTATAAGCTATTTAGATTTGAAATTACTGATGTCTCATTTAAATTGGAGTCAATGTGAACTGAAGTTAGCAACATATAATACAAGTATCTTTGTATATGAGGAAATATTGAAAAGTGTTTAAATTGGCTCTTAATTTTAAAGGATAATTATGTCATTTATCTAACAAACGGAAAGACTGATTGCTTGTTATTTGACTTTATTAGTAACTTTTGTATATGAAACCCACATCACATTAAATCACAGCCCCATTAGTAAAATATTTTCTAAGTATATAAAGTTTGATTGTCAATATTTAGGTTTAGGTACCTGATAATTTTTATAGGCAGAAGTAAATGCATGTTACACATGGTGTCGAGCCTCGTCATTGGTATAGCTGGGTCCACCAAGGGCAGGTGAGATTGACTTAGGCCTCTGAGAGTGAGCCTAGACGGCTTGCAGCTAACGAAAGACAAAAGGATTTCAATAGAAAGTAGATATATGTATAGAAGTACATATATGAAAGATAAAAAAGGAATGGCTTAAAATGTTGATGCGTTAATAAATCTAATGCAGTCTTAAATATATATTATTTACGGCTATCAATATTCTAAAGTAAACTACTAGCGTACATGTGGGTATTTTGTAAAAGCTTCTTAGCATCGCGCAGTATATCTATTATGAAGATACTCGTTCTAATATCTTAATTAATCCTAAAAAAAAATGATGTAAACAATAATTTAATTGTCTGCCTCGTTGGTCGTGTTGGTTGCAAACGCGACTGCCGATCGGGAGGTCCCGGGTTCAATTCCCGGGTCGGACACTATAAAAATTTTCTAATTTAGATTTTCTAGTAGTGGTTCGGAGTCTGGATACGTGCCCGATTGAAACGTGGGAGTGTTCTGCATTCCTCTGCCTACCTCTTCGGGGATTACAGGCGTGAAGTTACGTAAAAAATAACGACAGCATAGTTAGTTTGGCAAGAGCAATTGTTCATTAATATTATTATGCCGTCACACCTTGGCCCTCACGGAGCAGGTCGAGATGTTGTTATTAATGGCTATCTTGAATACTTTGATAGTTCCTATAATATTGTAACTTAAAATCAATTGGAATAGTATATTTGCTATTTTTAATTTTTTAATATGCGGCTCTCTTTAATCTTTAGAGACATCTTGAATAAATAAATCTGTTTCTCATGACAAATGCTTGACTAAGTAATTTTCAAGTAGTTAGGAGGTAAACGTACAAAGAGTTCGCAGATAATCGAGATATTAAAAGAAACCATTATACAGGAACGAACTTAAGGGCTTATCAACTACAATGTGTCACTAGACTATAAAGCTTCTGCCACCTTTGTCTAGTAGCTTGTCTGACATTCTACAGGATTTTGTATTCTACATGATACATAGTGGACAGCGCGTAGCTACGCTGTTTTAATTCCTTATGCATCTTTCATAAACCGAGGATCCAGATGCTAAGCGGTATATAGTACATGTTCCAATTGACGATTTGGTTCTACGCTTTCTAATCCATTTGGCCACTAAGTGGAATACCGTGCCAGCGTCTGTATTTCTGAACACATAAACTAGAACTGTTCAAAGCAAATGGGTTTTTGTAGACCTGCGTGGTCCATCCTAGAACGCATATGTACCTTCCATCTGGAAGGATAGCAACCAGAGTGTGGCCTATCATGTAAAAAAAAAAGTAGAAAATCTAGTTCTTAAATTTAATAAAGAATTATTATGTATGTGGCACAAAGTAAAATAAACTGAAATGGCGGTAAATTTATATGTGCATGTCATACGTGGATTGCCGCGCCATAAGTGAATACTTATTTTCTATACTGTTTTCTTTTTTTTTATAAAATAATAAGCGTTAAATATATTATATTATGATGCGTGGAGATTACGGGCATAAACCCCTTTTGGGGAGGCCTATGACCAGCAGTGGACTGAGATAGGCTGATGATGATGATATTATATTTAGCATACATTTGTTTGTACATTTATCTATAAAAATTTATTTTCGAGAGTGTTCTGTATTCAATTGAGTCGTTCGTTTGTATTCACCTGAATTGAGGGTAGGCTGAAGATCGAGATAAAACCGATTATAAAGCTTGTAACGCACAGTCGTTAATAGAATCTTACGATATTGTAATATGCAGCACTAATAAATTAATTCAATAAAACATTTTAAGGTATCTTTAAATTTTGAATAAAAAATTTTAAGATATATATTTTTAAGGTATCTGTCTGAAATAATATGTTATTCGATGATTATCAGAATTTCTGTATGTTTGTGCCGTTTATCTGCGGATGTATTATAAATGCCTTATTCGTATAGTGATTGCAGACGCAATTGCTGAGCGAGAGGTGCTGGGTTCGAATCCCGGGTCGAGCAAAAATATTTTTGGGTATTTCTAATCCAGAAATTCCCCGCAGCAGCTTGGATTTTTGCCTGGTATTTTTTGCGAACTCACCTTCTATTCTACGGAAAGCTTAGGCGAAACTGGCGAAACATGGGACTAGTACACTCCTCTGTCTGCCCCTTCGATATTATGTGCTGCTATTATGATATTATGTTATGTATGTGTTTTATGAACGCCAGTAGGCCCGGATAATGTGTGAACTACTTAAGTTCAGTTATACCAATCGTACTTATAATATGTATGGAATCAGATCGTATATATTCCGTCTCATCGCCGGTAACATTCTTTTCTGCGCAATATCGCACGGGTTTGAACGTAGCTGTTGGAAGACAATTATATGTAATTAATATAACTGCGTATATAATTATAATCTGCCAATGGATTCTCTACCTTTCAATAATTATAGTATGGATGAAGTGAAGCAGATTTTTACAACAGCGAGCGAAACCCAGCCCACGACGACCATTGTAAGTTGTTCTACAATTTTACCATTACCCTACCAACTGTACCGACTACCCTTTTCTTTTTCTCGTCTAATAAATTCTGTTTTGTGGGTCGAATTATGGTATTATTTTGTATTGGATTATTATTTTAGTGCTAGTATCGTTTAAATATATCGAAGGTATTTATTAAAATTAATAAACAGCAAGTAGTACAAGCAGTAATAGCCTAGTGGTTAAGAATTAAGCCCCTCACTCTGGGGGTGCCGGGTTCAAACCCATGGCGCGCACCTCTTTACAAAAAGTGCGTTTTAAATTTAAAT
>DWMG01004510.1:0-10877 GCA_018244855.1 Elbella merops | reverse complement strand
CTCGGCTTGTCGCATCCAGCATCTGCCTGCAGCCTTCCGCAGATCGTCATCCCACCGGGCCGGAGGGCGTTTTGATTGACGCACAAATAAAATTTTACTTTTACATATCTTTCGTAATATGGGAAATTGCATGTGGAACGTGGAATGGAATACACCATAATTTGATTGATTTTTAATTTTAACTGAAAATTAAGTCTGTTAGAAAATAAAGCGTTAATTTATATGTATACAAACAAGTTCCGAAGCTTTTTCAATAGTCTCAAACCGCTTACCAGGAATCCCCGTAAAAGAAAAAGGTTATTAAGTTCACGCAGATGTTTATTTCGTATATTTTTATTTGTACGCCAGTATTATTGGCCAGCGTCGCTGCTAAGCTAAGGGATGCGATCTCTTCTATACAATTCGAAATAAAAATTAAGTGGTACTTCGTCTATAGAAGATATAAGAATCTATTGACAAGTTCAACCTCTTTGTAAACCCCTGGGTTTACAAAGAGGCAGAACAGTAAATAATTGTGTCAATAACAAAATTATAGCAGAAATTATGCTTATTACAATTACGGATAAAAGTATTACAGGACTACTACTTTTATTGCTTTTGATAAGTACTGACCATTTGTAAATAAAATTACATGGACATCTCTTTAGGTTCTGAACTGAGTGTTAGTTTTTTGGACACAAAAAGTAAAATTGCATAAATTATTTCCACTAAATATATTTAATATAATAGTTATGTGTCAACCCTAAAATAGTTGTAAATTGCACCACCTAACAGCTAAATTAAAATAATAAGCGTAATGAATGCCGATCGAGTTTCTAACTTCTGAGTTGTCCGCTTCTGTGTAACAATGTTATGGCAACATTTATGGCGATGAGCTATAATTTTTTTTCAACACATTATAATTCCACTGTTGGAATACGGCTCTCCTCTCATATTAAGAGGGTTAAGGCCATAGTCTGCCACGCTGGCCAAGTGCGGGTGGGAGACTTCACACACCTTAGAAAATATATGTATTTTTTTTTTATCAATTCTAAGGTGTGCAGGTTTTCTCACGATGTTTTCCTTCACCGTTAGCAAATGATACTTAAATTTAAAACTCACTTTTGTAAAGAGGTGCGCGCCATGGGTTTGAACCCGGCACCCCCGGAGTGAGGAGCTGAATTTTTAACCACTAGGCTATCACTGCGCCGTATACCAGCTATCATAATATACCTCAATTATTTTCAAAAAAAACGTGTCTTACGCCTGTAATCCCCGAAGGGGTAGGCAGAGGAGTGTAGTATACACTCCCGTGTTTCACCAGTTATATTTACGTCCCATGGAATAAATAGGTGGTGAACTTATTGTCATACACCGGGCACAATTCCAGGCTCCGAGTCACTACTAGAAAGTTAGGTTATTTTTAAAATATACATATATAAATATATTATGCATATATAATTATATGAATATAGGTTGCATGTTGGAACTGTCGTGTACGATTCATAGATTTTATGAACGCGTTCCCTTATGAGTTAGGCACAGGGCAGCGAGTGTCAAATATCTCTCTCCTTACAGACCTCACGTGCTTTTATATTTATCAATTTCACTGTATGGTTTCGGTAGCACGTTGGTTTCGGGGGCTTTCGAATATCCCATCTATGTATAATTTAGTTTTATAAAGTACCTTAATTGAGCAGCAGTTCTGTTGTCGATTGGACAAGCAAATGTTTCCTGTGTGAAGAAAATACACCAGAATATCACGAATATTTCTATCACCGCAGAAAAACCCTATTGTTAAATGAAATTGAACACAAACTTAATAAAGAAGTACGATTAACGGAGACGCAGACGAAAAATAAAAGTGACCTTATGATAGTAAGGTCACTTTTATTTTGTTAGAATAATTCAATTTGTATAAATTGATGATCATTTACAAAGAGAACAATGGCGAGAACAAAAAGTCTAATTATAAATATGTCATGATTACAAAACAAGGATTGATACGCGTTTAATGAACTGTATGCCATACATTTTCTTACATTTCTAATATTTCCTCTATTTTACATGCGTCGATGATAATAATAATGTGTGTATTACTTTTTGCTGGAAATCGAGCGACAAACACTGTATACGTTACAGGGCTTTACTTTAATAAGACTATTTGTTATAATTGTCAAATTATTAGAGCTTTAGTTCGATAGTCAGCCGACTGCCCCGTTGATCTACTGGTTGCAAGAGCGACTACTGATTAAGACGTCCAGGATTCGATACGCGGGTCGGACAAAGTATTACATGGGATGTATAATATAACTGGTAAAACTCGTCACTTTACTCCTTCGGGAAGATACTGGCGATATGTTGTTACATCAATCATTTCTCGCTTCTAGTTTTTCGACGTTAGTTAAACAACTGGGTTGGATAAGGTCATTTGTGACTGTTTGTAGGTGTGATGTTATGTGTCTGTGTTGTGTCTCACAATACACAAGAGGTGTGTACCTGAAATGATTAGGGCCCCTGGTACAAGTTAATTTGCGAAATAAGTGGTGTCATTTGTTAGATTATCTCCGTAAGTAAATGATATGTGCTTCTCAGGAATAAATGTCATTTAAGAAAAACATTGTTAGATTTTCAAGGAGTTCTCCATTAAGTTCTAAATGCGTCTGAAGTCTGTCAACTCATAATCGGCCAGTACGCTTACAGTTACCCTTCCCATTCTGAAAAGAAATCCGTGCTCATTAGTAGAACTATGAATGAGATGATGACGAAATTGATTTTATTACATAGTCCAATCATTTTTGATAGAAAGACATATTTTAAAAGAAGAATTATTTTTATTTGACTATACCAACTTTTATCCTTTAAGATAAAAAAGTGTGCAGTCACCGAAAAAGTCAATGTATTAAAATCCACGTTCATTTTTACGGGGATCAAAAGATTACTTAAGCCGCGTTGAAGTAGGGTAGGTAAGTGTCTCTTGGTATCTTATGGAAAAACGCCTTATTAAGCTTGTAGCCAAGCGTATTTATGATATGATATGGCACTTTTTACTGCGTTTGTGTGTGCCTCTAAGAGTGTGATAGATAACAATTTTGTTGTGTGTGTGGGCCCATAAGTGTTTCGGCCACTGGCGGGACTCTAGGGTCTTACCCTGTACTTTTAATGACTTAAGAAAGGGAAATTTTCAGGGGGAAGTCTATACGATATGACGTCTTTGTCATAATTGTTGCCACAGGGGTCTGATGTGCGGGGGATTCCGGGTGTCTGCATTATCCAGGACTGTAACATCTTCTGTGGTATCTGTTTGGGTACGTTTTGAAAATCCGGGAACTTTTCCATATGACAGTCCAGAATTCAGTCTTCAACTAAAAAGACTTCAGTCTTCAATTTTAGACTTCAACTAAAAAAAAATGAAATGTTAGGAAATTGGAAAAAGATTTTACCTTAAAATTGACAAAGAGTAAGAAATCGGACAAGTTTTACACTTTATATTATGCTGACATTGTTACGTTTCCTATATTTTTAGTGTTTCAAAAACGTAAGAAGTGGCTAATAACCATTTGGTCTTTCGTTTTCGAAATTTGTATTTCGGTATTGATTTTTGTCTTAAAATCATCAAATGTACCTACTCGTAAATTGAACATCAGCGGTTGAGTTCGATTATTAATTCTGTAATCTTTGAAATGAAGGATTACCCCGCTTATGATAAAATGCGAAGCCCACGACTGAGTATATAATTAAAAATATAAATATACATATAGATACATCTATATAATTGGATACTATATATGTAAATATAATCAATTATGTTTAATATAAAATAATAATAATTATACCGCGTAAGTGTTGAGTATGAATATAAATATACGAGTATCATTTACGTGTATTTTTCCTCTTATACCATAAAAAAACAAGTTTTTCTCTGTACACAAAGTATTTAGGTATGACGTGAAAATACATAACTTTTGCGTGATTTTACTCGTCATCATCATCATAAGCTAGATCTAGATCTAGATGTCCACTGCTGGACATAGGCCTTTCCTATTCCGCGCCACTCCTTCCGATCCTGGGCCTTCCGAATCCAGCAGTTTCCCGCTGTCTTCTTCATTTTACTCATAACTTGTTGTTTTGATTTAACATTTTAGATGTAAAAAAACTATGTGATGTTTAGGTAATACCACTTGCTAACGTTGAAGAAAAACATCGTAAGGAAACTTACACACTTCAGAGTTTATAAAGAAATAATTCTAAGTTGTGTTAAGTCTGCCAACCCACACTGGGCCAGCGTGACAGACTGTGGCCTTAACCCTCTCAATATGAAAGGAGATTCCAACAGATATATTCCAACAGTGGAATGATAAAAAATAAAAGACGATTTTGATGCATTTAATCTGCCTATCTGATAATATTGATGTGTGTAATTTTCGCTTGATGTTTGTCAATAAATCAAAAGTAAAATATCTAGGACATCCGCAAACATGACCGTCTTTCCAAATTAGGTAGAGACTATGCTATGGTCGATAGAGAGTTTAAAAATATACAAAGCTAATTATTTTTTCTTATTAGAATAGGCATATTGACACAAATAATCAGGCAGTCAATACTTTAAAAAATTTGGAATTCTTAATAGGTATACAAGTCACATGAGACACGTGACCTCAATCGGTTTTAACATCTAGCGTACATGTGTTGCGTTGTGCGTTTAAAAGTTAATTATAATATTATTGTGCGAAACTTTATTTACCTTGTATAACAAAGTATGTAGATGTATTCCATATAATATGCAATAATCGATTTGAACGACGTGCAGGTTGTTCGACGAGAAGATAATGGAGTACAATGTATACAAGGTGGAGACGATAGGCGACGCCTACATGGTCGTGTCGGGGTTGCCGCAGAGAAACGGTGAGTGCTTTTCAATTTTGCGCTTTTAAAAAGAGAAAATTGTTCAATGAATCTTGTATTTGGTCTTAATTTTTTTAAGGAATTCTAACAAATGAGATACATTTAGTAGAATTCCTTGTTTGTGAGTATAATATATTGTAGAATCCCTTGTATGTATAATATATTGTAGAATCCCTTGTATGTATAATATATTGTAGAATTCCTTGTATGTATAATATATTGTAGAATTCCTTGTATGTATAATATATCGTAGAATTACTTGTATGTATAATATATTGTAGAATTCCTTGTATAATGTAATCTATGAAACCGACCAATGACCAAGATAACCATGTATTTCAATTTACTTAAGAAAAATGTTTCATGAGATTCTGAACTATTTCTTTTATTGTAACTTTTTCCATGGTTAGTAAAAACGAATGTCGTGGCACGATCACGAAGAATAATGTGAAAAGTCCTTGAAGCTTGTCAGATACTTCTTTGTCTGGTTTATTTTGTATGTTTAATATCACTCTACCATTTCTTAAGAAGAACTTTTATAGTAGATTTGGAACTCGTCAAAAAGTTTTTCTTTTATGACAATTTTTATAAACTTAACAACACGCCTGAAATTCCCGAAGAGGTGGTCAGAGGAGTGGCGTATACTCCCAAGTTTCACCAGTTAGGTATGTTTAAGTCTCATGGAATAGGCCAAATTCCGGACTCCGTGTCACCACTAGACCTGGGATTTAAACCTAGGACCTCCCGATCGGCAATCGCGCTTGCGACCACTCGACCAACGAGACAGTTTATTTTTACGAGACCAATTTTTATAGCTATACGATAAGTGGTTTCGTTTCTGGTTTGTTTTGTATTCTTCAAATCCTTCTGTTTCTCAGAAACAGACTTATCTTAAATTATAAGCTAATCAACATTTTTTTTGGTTCCGGTAATTTTAATAATAAAAAGTCGCGTTTAAAATGTCGTCACTTCTTTATACCTAATGTAAATTCACATGGAATGTTTTCGCTCTTAATCAATTTTTATTTTTTTTCCTCTTTTTTCTCTTTTAATCGTTATACTATGTCATATTTTATAGTTTAAAAATAATATTAATATAAATAAATGATAAAATTCAGACTAGTAAAATTTAATATTATTCATTGTTTTAAAACATCAAGTCCTCTCTGTGGCGTTGAGATAATCATTTGGACTATAAATTTGACTTACTTATACAGGTGCTTTTTGCGTTGCGACCAGTTTACATGTAAGAGGTATAATAATATGTAATCTAATGAAAAATAACCGAAACTAATGATACTATAGAGGTAAACTGGTTTACGTCAATTGTTTTAATTTATGGCTCTTGGTACTCCATCGTGTTATTACTCCGTATGACCTTACCCTTATTGAGACTTTGAATCGTTCATCAAATTTGGGCTATGAAATCGAAATTCTGACCGGTTCACGATTTAAAGTTGCACTCATAACGTATAACTAGGGCTGTAGATGAATCATGGTTAGAAAAATATCAGCATATATTTCACAATAAATTGTTATATATACATATGCAATATATGTATATACAAAGTTTGTTAAAAAAACTAGGGTCGAATGTATAAAATGTGTAATATTTGTATAGAACTAGCGAAAATGAAAAAGCTAGACTGACAAGCCGGTTAAAACGTAAAAGTACGGTAAAATGTATATTTACAAAATTAGATACATTACATTGTGATCATTTGACTTTGTCATAATTTGAAAATATTTTCAAAAACTTTTCAAATATTAAGTATTTGCACAGTTCGGCTTATCGCAAAAATAAAGAATATATATATTTGAATGAATATATGAATAAGATATTATGTGAATGAATGGTCAAATTTATTAACGTATTTACGTTTTTATAATTTTTGCAATGTTTTAATGAAATTACAACCAATAAATATTTTGTACAGAATTTCAGAACAAAGTAAATATGGACAGTGACAACCCTACGCGTATTGTTACGCGAGCCGGTTCAGTGGGATCGTACAGAAGTTTTTCCTGCATCGTCTCACCGGCGTGGTTTCGCCGTCCATGCTAATGCCAGGAATTCCCATGCAGAGACGTATTATAATGTTTTAGGTAATGTTAGGTACGTGGAATGTTATGTAGGGTTTTACTGTTGCAATAATGTTGTGCAAAATGTTATTGGCGTTCGAATGTTGGTCAATATATTGAATATATTGTGAAAAATTGTAATTGTGAAATGTTGTGACATATGGGGTTTTTGAACTTTATTTCTCATCAAGACAATCGTCACTTATATGAAAATAAACTGCATAAATATCAATTTTACAAGTATACCCGGTGCGGATAGTAGAGAAATATCTATTTAAAAATCGAACATTTAGCATGAACGTTTAATGAACGTTCCAATAATCATGGCATGATCAGATAAGTTTTGAATGTGATTTTAAATTCTAAGTGAACATTGCAATAGACACAGTTAAGAATATGCTATTTACGTTCCAAATGTATACGTAAAAACCGCATTCAGTGTCGCTCGTGAAAATATTTGAAAATACCTGGGGTAAATTCTGTTACGGTGAAGCAATGATTGTCTAACAGTTTACAATTCGGCCTCTCGCTGCGGGTCTTGAATTCAAATCTGTGGTACGCCTCTCCTTACATAAATATGCGTTTTAACATAAAATATCACGTGCTAACGGTATAGGAAAACATCGCGAAGAAGCCAGCATACCTTAGAAAAAAAATATTTTTCTGTAAGGTGTATGAAGTCCGCCAACCTGCACTTGGCTCGCGTGGCTGAATATGGCCTTAATTCTCTCATTATGAGGGAAGACCCATGTTCTAACTGTGGAATAATGAAAGGGTCGGAACGTTAAATTGTGTTAAGATACACAGATTCCTTATAGTGCACCGAGAAATTGTGAAACGAGGTGTTAAATCAAGAAGTCTTTTGGATGTTTCTAAGGAAAATGTAAAAAAGGAGAGAAGGGCGAAGAGGAAAGTCATGGTTCAGTAATATTCGAGAGTGGACTGGTATTGCGAGCGCACCAGAACTATTTCACATCGCAAAAGATAAGGACAGATTCCAAAAAGTGATTGCCGACCTTCACTAGTTGGAGAGGCACATGAAGAAGAAGAAGAAGGAAAATGAATTGTATTCTATTGTTTACAGAAACATTCATGTTTGTTGTTTGTTTGAACGACTACGCATATAATTGTCGTCATTCTACTTACGTACGCTGTAGACAAGAGATAGTGAAACGAAATACACCCTACAATTCATTCTCTGCGAGATTCATTGTATGCGAAAATTTGTTTGCTGGTTTAACCTGTTATCACGTCGTAACTCGGCAACCGAGGGTCGTGGTGTTGTGTACTACTCGTATAACTCAGAGGCCGGAGTTGGATATAGTCAACTTTACAAATATTCTGTGATAATACTGGATTCTTGTGTGATTCAGACTTAGTCTTTGAAATGGTTGATCTATTTTCAAACAAGCTTTATTTTTGCGTGTATTCTATATACGTACATATATAGTAGGTATATGCTCAAATGAGTATCCGAGGGTAATCTTGTGTTGAAGCGAAACCAAACAATTGCCCCCGGTTTCCTACGATTCCGGCTGTTACCGAAACCGATATTTATATTTCACTTACGGCTTAGTAAAATACTTATGTTAATCTCAAACCAATTAAGTCAGATTAGTTTAAATGAAAAATTTCAATTTAAAATAGAAAACAAATTATTTTTTAGAATTTATCAATAACTACATGAGCTATTATTGGGAGGTATGTCTGCATAATTGATGAACGGTGGACGGCGGAGAACCTATATTTTGGCGATTATTTCGTCGAAATGAACACTGCGCCTGAAACCAGGACTTTTGGCCAAAACTGTCCAAATCCAAAATGTTAACGTTGCTTTGTAACTAGTAGTAGTAGTTAATCTTGAAACTAACTCTGTTAAGTCAACAATATTGTACTTATATTGTTACAAATTATTATTTAGATACTTTTAAATAGATTTTGCGGCTGCCTCGTTGGTTGCAAGCGCGACTGCCGATCGACATGTCCTGGGTTGAAATGCCGGGACGGGTATCGGGTATCGGGATTTTCTAATTTAGAATTTCTAGCAGTAACTCGGAGTCTGGATCTGTGCCCGGTGTATGGCAATAGGCTTACCACCTTATCCATGGGACATAAACGTAACTGCTGAAACGTGGGAGTGTATTACACTCCTTTACCCACCCCTTCAAGGATTATAGGCATGAACATTTTGTTTTACATAAAACCATATAACAATGAAAGTTGCAGTTTATCAGCAACCTTCGTATTATAAAAAAATGCAGTACCTATGTTGTAACACTTGCCACTACAAACGGATAATAATGATATCATACCGTACTGAAAATCCAGCTTTATCGCTTAAGTAGCAAATTCTCCTGAACGACCCCTAAGTATAGTGTACATTTTGTTTTAGTCTACATTCAATGTTAGAACAAACTTGCTTAAGCAAGCTATTTAAAATTAAGTGTGAAAATATACAAATGCCAAGTTCAGACCACATAGTTGTTAGCAACATCGCGGCCGCCCTTACGTAACGACCGACGTAAGCTTAGCTAGCCGTGACGCTGTGGTAATAGAATGCGTAACGCTTGAATCGAACTTTAACCCCGAGAATAATGTTGTAATTAATGCAGATCACTTAACCACTGAGTGTTAACGTTTTCCTAACACATATGCGGTTGATATTACTGTCATTAATGGCTTATTAAATTTATATCACAGTACTACTACGCACTACTAAAAGCTGCCATTATAAGATGAGCTATGAAGTTAGGGTATTAGTCTTTATAGTGAATGTCAATTTGCTTCGACTTTGTCGTGATACGTCTGTCGCTGTGACGTGTACCTGTAACGTGATGCACATAATAAGCGTTCGCTTGTCGCGGAGAGAACTAATGAGGGTTACCAACTTTCCTTAACCTACATCCTGATGACTGGGCATCGTGAAAGAATAGGTGCTTGATTGAGAATGACGATTGAAAATGAATTAGAAAGAGAATAAGATAGAGAGAGAGAAAGAGATACTATAGTTTTTGGGCGATGAGAGAATGAAGAGACAAAATTTTAAAAAACTTATCCACTCGGCCGTGTATTGTGTGCGCAACAGATCATATAACAAATAATATTTGCAAAAAGTTTTTTATGTGTAGACTTTTTCCGTCATACTATTTTGCGAACAGTACATATGACGTAGACAGTTACTGTAAAATGAGGCTACTATCTTTCGTGTCTTTCTAGAGCATTCGGTGAGTTTGTATCAAGTGCTACTCATTTGGTACCGATTGATAGACATTTTGACGAAAATGAGATGAATCTACGAATAGATATTGGTTAATGTAGAATGAATTAAATGCGCGGACGCCAAAATTGCGACCGACATGATTGCGGGGGTATTTCCTAAGAAATTTACCTAATAAATAGTGGTGAATGACATCAATTGTATTGCATTAGTCCACGTGTAGGGGACGAACCAAGTGTTAGTCAACGTTGATTCATTGAATAATTTTGAATATTTAAATACATGCAGTTTTCTTTATTGTATAAAGAAAATTGGCGTTTCTTTTTGGTAAAAGTCCGCCATGCCTTTAAGGCAATAATTTTAGTTTTTTTGTTAAATATTAGTGATTCGATTAAGATATTAAAACAATTTGATATAAAGTTGATTCTGTATTTCTGTTGACGGTGTATTTCTGTTGATGGTTAAAAATAGGATTTATAAGCGAAAGTGAGGAAAAACATAAATCGACAGCTTCTCAGATAATTATGTGCAGCATTAATGTGAAAAATTCTAAGCTCATGTATAAAAGTACATACATACATACATATCTTCACGCCAGGTCTCTTGCGGGGTACGCAGAGGGCACAGAGTGCCAAATATCATTCATCACTCTCTTCATACATGCACGCCGGTTTCGGAGACTTCTAACGTCCCC
>DWMG01004509.1:0-10878 GCA_018244855.1 Elbella merops | reverse complement strand
TTATTATTTATATTATAATTATTATTTATATTATAATTATTATTTATATTATAATTATTATTTATATTATAATTATTGTTTAGCTTAACGTATTAAGATAATAAAGCTATCTGATTAGTTTGTATCAACTGGCTTCTTGAACCGTAGTTCTTAATTTTAAAAGCATAATATACCTATATTAAAATTTGTAATGTCTTGTACTGTATGTATTTTACGCAATATGTTCAGTCATGTAAATTATTAAAACATTAAATGCATTAATAATATTATTACTTAGTAAGTGAGAAGAGAGCAAAACTCATTCAGACACAAGAACTAAAAGATTTACGAGTTTTTTATTGTATGCGAACCAAGATTCCACTACATGTATGTATATCTGAAAAATGAAGGCGAAAGAAACGAAGTGACTTTTCTTTTTGCGAACATAATAAGAAAAAACAGACGAACGGTGAATTTAAATTTTGATTGGCGTATCCAAAAAGCCCGATAACTACTCGAACGGCCGAATGGAGAGAGGGGGAGGGGAGTGTCTTCAGCAGCAAGTGATTGCCGGGACCCAGGAAACGGGCGGCGTTAATATTCACTCACGATCATGAAAAAGAAATTGCTGTACGAAACTCCCTTGCAACTTTATTTACGACCAACATTTTTTCCGCCTCTGTTCAGCCATATCAATCTATCATTACGCGCGTCTATCCGAACTCTATTAATCTTACGATCTCGGATGCTTAGAAAGAAAGTTGAGATATTTTATGAGGATATTCAATTGCAGGGTAATGTGTATAGATCACAATGCCATGTTAGTTACAGTTGCTTCATATGATATGCTACAAAGTATACCTATGTAGTTTACCCTTTACAACGCGATCAATATTAGTATAATTTATGTGGAGCGTAAATAATCTGACTGATATAGTGCCTACATAATGCTATGATAAAATTATAACGTGTTACCTGATACTGTGAATCGACTAGATAATTGCTATGTCACTAAAATAGAAACAATATAAAATACTGAAGACTTAATAGTCTTTATTACCGAAAATTGTTTACTATTTAAGACTGTAAAATTAAATTATAGATACTTTATTATTATTATTAAATCATTAATACGCCACGTCCCTTACTGGGTAGGCATCTCTGTCGATGATATTTCTCTATATGATATATCCTTATTTATGAGATATCCTTACTTTTTCTTATCCTGAGCTTAAGCGGATATACATATTTCTAATAATTTAAACCAGTAACAAATAAGGAAGCAAATCTTTTTGT
Organism: Elbella merops; assembly: GCA_018244855.1. Lineage (NCBI taxonomy): Eukaryota > Metazoa > Arthropoda > Insecta > Lepidoptera > Hesperiidae > Elbella > Elbella merops. Next base: position 9,603 of record DWMG01004509.1, on the reverse strand, counting down.
ATGAATATATAAAGATAATATTGTTCTCGGAAAGTGAAATTTTCTTCGCAAACGGTAATTTATGGACACCTTATTCATACACATGCGGCGCGTGCACACGACAATAATTACATTTACATCTCTTTTACTGTTTTGCGTTTCTACCAAACGGCATGACTCGATCTCTCATTGGCATTTTATGTTCGTAGGTACGTCTTATAGACATTTAATTGTCGGGATTATTTGTAGCTTTGCCATTACACTACAGTCAGACTGGATCATGTCCGGTATCGTTTGAGAATTACGAAATGTTGCGCGGAGGGAAATTTTCGGTTCATTACACAATAATTACGTCTATCTATTCAATTGGACTGTGAATACATTATGTAGGTATTTATTGGTGTGTAGAGTATGTAATTCACGTAAATGTGGAGTAGGTAGGTTATGAAGGTAGATAATTAATACCTCTGTTCTGTTCCGTCAATTGAGTTCCATGAGTATCATTAGGTACGACTGCCGTGCATAAATTATTTGTATAATACATCCTTAATGCTAACATTTTTACATAGAATTCGAATAGGACATTAAAAATATGTTTTATCTTGAAATTACTTATTTTATTTCAATAATTTAATTCACTGGAAATAATACATGACTGAAACATAATTTTGTAAATAGATTTTATCTTTTTTAATTTAATTATATATACAATTATCATTTCTGTTTAAAATAAAATTATTAATGCGGATTATTGAGCAGATTATTTTTTTGTGTTTGGTAATTCATAAATACAATATCTCTTGACGTGTAATTGGTAGTTACCAATAAAGCCCTATTGACCATAGACTATTATTTTTATCGTTGTCGATCTTAAATAAAAAGATTGGCTTTGTTTATATCCAATATCGAAATGGAATTCTTGACTGTTTCCTTTTCCTGCTAAAATACATTTCTGAAACCGGGAGGCCGCTCCCATTTTTGCACGATTTTCCAATGTTCGAATACATTATCTCGCCATGGTGATGTCAATCATGAATATATCGGATTGAATATAATGTTTAATTCATAGGTCTTTTTATTAGGTTCGACCACAAGGCTCGAGTCGACATCTTGAACATTTACGATTGAAATATGATTTCTGCTACGCAGTGGCAGATATACAGGAATATCCAAATGTTCACAAACAAAATATTTTAGTTCTAGTAAAACACTTTCACCTAGGTACTATGTAACTCAAATAAAAATGTCTCACGAATATACAAATTATAATAATACAGTTTCATAAATGACCAAGGACAACATTTCCAAACAGTTGCTTCCAAAAAAATACACGTACTTACACATCTAATAACATTTTATTTGTAAAATAATAACTGACTCTCTATTCTCTATTTTAAAATATTGTGGCATCCTCAAATTTTATTTTGTAACTAGTCACATATAAGATTAAGGGTAGCAAATTCTTAAAGCACCATATAAAGTATAAAGCAAAGCCGTATTACGCAGACATTTTGCAGTTATTTGCTGACACAGGGACGAGTAACTTGTAGTAATGTGTATCTATATTAATGCGTGAAATCGCAATACGACTATAATGTGATCAGCTATTCCAGTCATTCTTAATGTCTGGTATAGCACTCCCTCGGGAGTGCTTAAACCCATCATGGGGGCGTTAAAAAGCCCACACAAAATGAGGGACGTTGAAATGATGCAAACGGACGATGGAAAATTTAACAAAGAGGCGTAGAATGTTTTTTCTGATATTGCGAATTAAAATGTAAGCCCAATTACATTTCAGAATATGTAGAAGGCAAATCGTCGATATGACGTCGTCTGATTTCAGTTTGAGAACCAAACTTATCCGAGAAGGTCGGAGTAAGATAAACGAATTCGTTCACCGCGTCATATTTGTTTATAGCATCACTTGCTTTGATGGTATGTTCTCTAGACAAACGAGGTTTTTGATTTGGACAGATTTGTTCGAAGACTCGTTTCTTAACGAACATATCCCACGTGGCTGAATAGTTCTATTATTTCTATGTCTGAGGCTATTCTCAGTATTTTATTATCAGTTTATCGCGAATCTTAATGCGTTATACGTCCCATTTAAAGTTTTACGATGATATAGTTTTCGCAGATGTTTGTATAGGAGGTGTGCGATTATGCATCCTTGGCGCACTCGTTTCGTTCTCGTTTCCATAGATGTCTGCTCAATATCGGAAAACAGCAAAACTTATTCGTATTTTCTGCACATGTACGTAAGTTTTATTTGAATTTTTCGATATCGGATTACCATATTGCTTTGTTCTGTTCGTTTATATATAGCTTTTTAAAATTGATTGGAATAAGTAAACCAAATTCTAACATCTCAATATTTTCATTCTGTGGTTTATTTGATATTTCCATACAAATGTAAAAAAGGAAAACACCTTGTATAAAATGAATTATTATCATTAATTAGTGGATTGGAAAATTAATTGTCTTTCATCAAAATCACAAGCAATTCATAATCATGACTAATAGACAAAATGTTTATCTTATATAATTAATAATTAAAATAGTATCTTTTCTGTCCATAATACACAATAGATATTTAAATATTTAGATAACTTAATCAGTGAATAGCATTAATAAACCTTGTCCCTACTTAGCCAAAATGTTTGTTTCAAAAGTAATGTAGTTTACCGGTCTATATTAATATTGGATAATTTAGTATTAAATTTTAACAATCTTTGAACCTATACGTAGACTTTTAAATGTAATATCCAACATTCTGTAAAATTATGGTCATACGAAGACCGAAATGGAAAGTCGTCCGGCTGGAGTTAAGAAAAGTAAAAATTGAGAGCTATGTCGTAGGTATAATTTTATTTGACATGTATTCTGAATTCTTTTAGCTCGCTTTCATATTCCAATGACATTACATTGGGTGCGATGATATCGCTTTCTTAGACCCTATTCAATTTAAAGGTCATTTGTAAATCCAACAATATTCTCTCGCTTGCGCGGTAATAAATACGGCAACTTGATCTTTGATTTACTAACGCTGTGAATTAATTGAATCAAATCTCATTTTTCACAGCATATTACATTTATCGTTATAAAAATTAAAGTTCAAATATTTAATATTGCTAAATATGTTTGAAATTAAATATAACTTGCAAGCAGACGGAAAACATCTAGAAGAAACCTGTCCACCTTGAAGTTATCTATAGTGTTCTTTATAGCATGTGAATTTTGCCAACCCGTTTTTAGCCAGTATAGCACACTATGGCCTTAACCCCTCTCATTCTGAGAGCAGATCTGTGTACGGATGTGGCACGATAAGAGAGCTGATGATGATGACGATGGCTCTTTGGCCGACGTTGTTATTGTTGATTTTTACTTAACACATTCTATTCATAGTTACCGTTTCTAAAACGTTGCTACTTGAATTCCCACAATTCACATTCCCGATTGCCACTAGCATAATGCATTAAATGTGTTTTTTTATTAAATATATGTACATATATTTTTAACGCTTTAACACCTGCAAAGCACACATTTCTTACTTACTTCTTACTATTTAATACATATAGATATAGTTTATAAGTGAAATTTAAATATGGATTATAGACCAGAAAAAATTATATAAAATGTTTCATTGCCATTTAACCGGTTCGGTGAAGCCTGCATAATATCAGCGTGATACTCGTATGAAAGAGACCAGGTCTGCAAAAGTATGTAGGTATATGGTTACAGATTATAAATACATTGTCACAGGGTTATTTCACATATTTGTTATTTATTATAACCAGTGGTTGCATTTTTTTTTAATCTTATCATATTAAAATGCTTTAGGAGTTTAAACATCAATCCATTAAGCTTTAGGCATTAAGTCCGCCTTTAGTAATTTAGTTTTAACTCAAAGCATAATCTGTACTTAGAAGTAATTTATATGTTATTTTCAATTTAAAGTTATAGATTATCGTATTAATTTTCCAGATAAAATTGTAACAGCTTTTATAACACATAGGTATTCATTTGTAATTTGGTATTGTATTTGGCAAGTTTAGAATTATTCTAATTTAGATTACCTAATAGAAATTTTAAGTAGTGGTCTGGAGTCTGGATCTGTCTTTCATATTAATATGTACATTTTAATTTTTCTTTAATCTCACCTAGGCACAGAATTTATATATTTATTTTAATTAAAACATAATATATGTCCCACCGTTTACCATAACGTTTATATGAGACTCCAACCAAGCGCTCGACGTAATGCCTTTCATATTACATAATCAAAAATTCTCTACGCAAACTTGTTTCCATTTATGTAAAATCCTCTAATCGAATTCAAATTGGGTTCGAGCTAATGTGTTGTGGATGATATTTTGATTATCGCTGGTAGAATTACGATTTGAGTGTATACCTCGTCCACATAGGGGCTTGAATTTAAAACTGTTCTCATCGTTATATCATTAGCAGATAACACCGAGTAGCAAATGTCCCTATCATTACAAACTTGACACGCTTTTTCGATAATTGTCACCCTCATTAAATTGAAAATTTTAACCATTGTTAAATATATGCCATAAGAATCGACGAAAATATTGATTCATTGTGCTGCCAGTCGTTCAAAATTTCATTATGTTATAAATTAATAATAAACAAAGCATTTATCATTGTAAAATATTAACTACTACAAAGTTCATAATGCAGAATCGGTATACGTGTGCAAAGTCGTCATTTTTGTAGTCAAATTCGAACGAAGCGAAACAGATATTGCTACACTGGCCTCCTTTTGCTATGCTATATCCAACAGTATTTTACGAATGTTATCTTTGTTAGGACACGTTCTCACGTGTTCCAATAAAAACTGTCAATTTTGGGCTTTTTTATCGCCTGATGATACTACTAGAATTGAATGAGGTCTATTGGGATAATAATATCATTGATTCTTAGTTCACCAACCCGCATGCCCAGCATGGGGATTATAGTTAAAATGATGTGTAAGGTTTTCTATTTCCAACACTGGACAGAGACAGGCTGATCATGATTATGATAATGGTTCTTTAGACATGATTGTTCGCTAAACAATCTTTAGGCGGTGATCCACGTTTCGAATGTTATTTGTGTCGCTATACAGCAGAGTCCTTATTACATTTCGTTTAGACAGATTGACGTAAAACATATTTCCCTTCTAGTTTGTACCTGTAGAGTAGTCTAATCCAATGCCGTACATAGGTCTTTACTAAGTTTTTTCTGCCCATAATCCGCACACTGAGCACACGAGTTGGGGTTAGCAGAGTCTTTTCGTGTATCATCTATAGTCCTATTCGACGGCGGCCAAGGCATATATGTATGTATTTATTTTTTTCAAATCATTGATTACAATACAGTTCCATTTTTGACTGAAAATATTTTTAGACGCAGACATGCCTAGTAAGTAGGAAGTTGCGACATATCCATTTCCTGTTTTTATAAAATGAAACTTATTTAACAACTCTCCCTCCAACAAAAATGCAGCTAATTAAAATTAACATCGGTATGATATAAAATTCGGAAGTCAAAATGTTTTTCCTCATTCTGCTCTTATAAGTTTATTACAAAATTCGAACGAATGTAAATGAAATAAGATATTATAAAATATTAGACATTTACCGTTGCACTTGTAGGTTGAAAATAAAGCCAAATCCATTTTTGTTCTCATTATTTTAAGAGGTAGCACAAAATACATAAAACGGAACGGAACAAGAGAGCTCTGAGACATCTAATAAATTAAAGTTTCAAAAAGTTCAACCCGCGGCGGACATAAAAAGTTGATAAAGCCGCGAATGGCGAGATTCATTGCTAATGCTAAAACTCCAAATGTAATTTGGGTCAGTAATTAATACAGAAACTGAGTGCTGCTAATGTTTGTTTAGACCTATTTATTAATCCAAAACGAATTAACATTTGAAAATGTGAAAAAAGCATAAATAAATATGGGAAAATTTAACAGATATGTTTCATAAACTTCATTTTCATCATCATCATCATCAACCTATTTCAGTCCACTGCTGGACAATGAGCGCCATCGAGCCCTGTTCTCGGCTCGCATCCAGCATCAACTTCATCTTATAACTTAATTATGAAATCTTGCGAATTTCTGTCTTTATACACACTAAAAAGAAATTGATACCAAACGACGCACAAGAGCTCGATTTGCAATTAAATATCACTTTCATGATAAAAAGCTTGGAAATAATTGGCCTTCACGAGCCTTTTTTGCTCTCCAAGTTCTAGTTTCGGTAATGTCCAAAAAAGTACATTATCACCAAATGAGGCATACGCTCAATTGTCTTACGTTTGTTTATGTTCATACTAAAGTTATATAGTACTTATAATAGAAGAATAGTGTGCTATAAGGATTAAAATATCGTTAAATGGAGTACCAAGAGGAACACCTGATTGATTTTTTCTCTCTATCAAATGCATGTATATTTTTAGGCTGTCTAAAGCAATGAAAGAAATACGTCTTAAGTGTTTCAAGCACGCTAACCACATGTATGAACTTATGATGATATGAACAATTTAAATTTGAATTTGAAAGAACACCGAGTTCGATATATAGTCAAATTTTAGTAAGTCGTTGGTTTATCTCCGTGACGGGTACAATTAGATTTTTCTATCTTGAAATGTTTAGTAGTAGATCGAAGTCTGGATTTGTGCTCGTTGGTGAAAGGTGGAAGTGTACTGCAATCCTCTGCTTACCTCTTCGGAGATTACAGGTGGGATGTTACGTCAAATTTGATATATAATATACGTCTCCTGACCAGACAAAATGTATTAGGTGTCAGATCCCGTAGGATAGCTGTCAAAGTAATTATAAATACCTCTCCTGTCCTGTTAACAGTATTTGTGACATGTCTAATAAACTTCAGTTTTAACATTTCATAAATTTAACAACAAAATGTGAAAAATCAATCAAACACAATTCCTTAGTGGTCCCCTAACCATCAGTTTATTGAAGAACCGGTCAATGGAGGAGTAATTTGTTTGAGAGCCTGTATACAACAGTAAGGCAACAGCGCACATTCGGGTTACCCTTAATTGAAATTTTCGATATGACAAGGACTCTACAGACTCTATACAAGTGTCAGGCAAAAATATCTGTCACCTTATATAACATGAAATAACATATTGTAAAAATTGAAACTTTTTAGATTCCGCTCTCTTTACTCTTCTGTGTAATATTTTAAGTTACACTAGTAAAATTAGTTAAAGGTGTCTGCTTAGTGCGGAACCAATCTTTAATAGGGAAGAAAAGAAAAACGATGGATCTAAATAAAAAAAGTTTTGTAACCTTTTTAATGTCATACATCTTTTATTCATATAAGTAAATATATATATATATATATAAATTAACATTAAAGAGTAAACAAGAATAAGTACACTATGTACGTAGAAATAATATTTATGGCTTTCTACTATAAGTGCAATTGCTGGGATTCGTAATTTTATAGACCACGAACAATCAATATGACTTTGGTAGCGTTTAAAAGCTGAACGCTGCAGAAACCGAAGCGAATGAAACTTTTTTCGTTTTTCCTTTTACACAGTCATGATTTAAGACTTTTAGACGAATTCTTTTATTTTGTTTGTTTTATATTCAAACATATCGAAATTGACGTTTCTTTTAAATGTTGTTCTAAGATCTAAGAGATACCTTTTTAAACACACATCAGTTTAATTTAAAGGTATAACCTTTTCTATATGTGTATACGAACTTACTAAACAATCGTTTTATACTGCGATTATTGATTCATAACATATCCATTAGAATATTATTCTACAAATTGTGTGCTAGCACAATATTGAACTAAATTATAACAACAGTTATTGTGTACCTAGAGTCTTTTGTTGATATATAATATATGAACATATTACGCAGTGTCTGGCTGTGGTTGGATGCGAAGAGCTGAAGATCTAGCTCAGTGGCGTGCTATTGGAGAAGCCTATGTCCAGCAGTGGACGGGAGTAGGCTGATAATGATGATGATGAAAGGTTGTGTATAAAAAGTATAACGTTGGCGTTAGAAATTCAAAAAGTACTTATTAATTTCTATCATTATAACATCACTGCTGTATTTTCCGAAGAGGTAAGTGAGGACTGTGTTACTCCCACGATTTGCCAGCTATACGTTCATGAGTCTATTATCATACATCAGGCGTAAATCCATATTCTGAACTACTTATTTTTGTTTAATTTAGTATATTACAGTCGTGTGTTGTACATTATGTCCGGACCTATTATGTCAGCACAGATATCAAACATAACGTAACAATGACCTTATCGTTCTCATTCACATAATTGTCGCCACTTCAATTGAATACGATAATAATATCATCGAACGAAATTGCCAGCAACATTGTTACAATTCACATTTATCGTTGGTGGGATATTTGTGCGTCAGATAAAATTGTTGTGTATTGTGACGTCATAACATCGTATTAGTTGCAATTCCGGAATTTAATTGGATTTTTTGTAGCTACTATTTTTATAGTTCCGTGAGTGTCATAAAGTGAACAGTAAAGAGATATGGACGCTTTTACATGTAATCATATTATTATTTATTTTACTGGGTGTGTACTGAATTATTTTCAGTCACCATTTAATAACCTAGAATAAAACATATCTGTAAGAAATTTATAATCGTATTATGGGTAACAAACACCCTCATTAGGGGAAGCTTATGTCAAGCATTGAACTGGCTGATGATAATGATGATTAAATTTATTGGCTTTAAAATCCGAAGTTTTAGAATTAGATAACAATATTTTCAAGCGTACGTCAAGACTGAAATTATTATTCACCCAACAATAAATTATCGTAGTTCGAGTTTATTTCATAGATAAAAAAGTTACATAGATAAGAAAGTTACAACTAATGTACATAGTTACTACCTACGTACATACGAACGTATTACGTAATATTGATTAATAATAAGAAACCGAACAAAAAGAAACAACACTCAGAAATTTGATTAAAATAAAAAAGACTAAGGAGAGTGAAAAAAAAATTAAATGATTGGCGGTTCTTAAAATAAGCGTAGGTTACATGTAGCGAGCCAGCTCGATTGTCTCACTACACTACACCACACGCACTCCACTGAACAGCGACCACCGCACGCGACCTCGCATCGGATCTGTTCCGTGACGTCACGTTATTATTACTCTGTCGTAACCTATACAGTAATTGCGATTTAAAAATTCCATTCCTATTGTTTTTTTTAAACTATTAATTGTATTAACTATTAATTTATATTAATTATCATCATCCGCACCGCAGGCGGTGCGAGAAGCCGTGTTTTGTGATCCACATCTCGTAAGCCCAGCGTGGGGATTATAGGCAAAAACTCCCCAAGCGAGGCCTGTGTCCAGCAGTGGACTTAGACAGGCTGATGCAGGCACCATCAACATCAACTCTTTTATGCTATCACTGTTGATGCGGGTCTCCTCTTAAATGAGAAGGGCTAACGCCATAATTTGCCACGCTTCTAGAAAACAGATTGACGGACTTCACACGCCTTATAGAACTTAAAAAATCTCCAAAGTGTGCAGGTCTCTTTTTTATTTATATATTTTATCCGCCACAGCAAAT
>DWMG01004508.1:0-10878 GCA_018244855.1 Elbella merops | reverse complement strand
TTAAATGTAACATCACGCCTGTAATCCCTGAAGGAGTAGGCAGAGGAGTGTAGTACACTCTCACGTTTAACGTAGATACAGTATATTGATTATGAAGATGTACATCACAGAAATAATGATTGCTAATAAAATTTTTCAAATATATACTCGTATTACTGTGATTAATTCAATGTAGATGTTAACAAATGGTTTTCCGTCTTAAGACAGTTTAAAGTAGCTATTGCATAATGCTATGTGACTTAACATTGTAATGTGCTCGATGAATTGCCAATATGATTTAATATTGTTTAAAGATCGTGGATCGTAAAGGTCATCGTGATAATAATGACTCACTTGTTTTAGGCAAGTAGGTAATATGATTAGTTATTGACAATTTATGCATCATGAAATTTAATGATTACACAGCCGTATTAACATAATATAAGGTTCTTAAAATTTATATCTACCTGTTAGTTATATCTACCTGTGAATTTTGCTTTGCATGCCGACATGCGATATGCTGCTAGCAGAAGCTGATTGCGGCTAGCCGACTGTTAGCCGACGCCAAAAATTTCATTATTTTTTAATATTTACTTGGGGAACAGTGTTATACTCTATAGGAGGCGGAGTTTGTGGTCTTCGGTTCTTGGGACACCCTCAATTCTGTTCAACTAAATCCCCAACACAGCCTTAATATGTTTAGTAAGTACAATGAAACACGGAGTTCGAAACCCTGTATATAATAATAAGCAAAATACAAACGCAAACAGCTACCTGTTTACGTATGTATATTATTTGTTCACAGCAATTACTCAGTACTGTATTAATATTAATAATATCCATTATCTTGAATGAATGTCGGGATATAGAACTCTCAATATGAATTATTCACTTTTGTGCATATTCAATAATAGTTCCCCTTCTTATTTTGAAAAACGTAAGAATAAAATATTTATTTACAGTTGGAGTCTAAAACTGATAGTGAGAAGGATGTTTAATTCTAAAGGAGATATGGATGTGTTACTATTTACATTTGAGGTTACCTTATCAGCTGCTTTATTTGGGTGTATGTAAAAGTCAGCAGCGAATAACCTTTGTTACCCGATTGTTATTGTGATATTATAAAAAGATGATACGGCCTCAGAACTGCACACCTTAGTACGAAATACCTAATAACTATTACGCACCAGCAGTGCCGGGGCGAAGGGTCAACCACCTTCATTAACGCTTACAAGATGTTAGTCAGTGATTTTGAATGTATACAAAATGACGAATGTCTCGTGTAGTCACTTACCCTGTTACCTTACCCTGTTACCTTACTGTTGCCCTTACATTGATGTAAACTAGCGTACATATATGAAGAGAGTGATAAGTGTAGAGAAGCATGACAGATATGTAACAATAGAGATATTTGGAGCTCAGTGCTATCTGCCTACCGCATAAGAAATCTGGCGTGGAGATATAGCAATGACGAAAATAATATTTATTTTCTCAACCTTAGTTGCTCGAATTAAGAATTTACGTTGCATGTGTCTTCTATTTGTAACAAAACAATAAAGATTGAAGTACATTTTTTCTCTCGGTAAAAGTTTTATTAAAGGATTGATGGTGCCGAGCAGACTGTGCGGAAAGTGTGGGACGCGCTATGAGTTCATCTGGAATGAACGCTGCGAATAGTGTGAGATTGAAATGTACGACAATGATAGCCATAGTGAAACGTGCTTCTGTTCAAGCCTACGCTTACGTGAGGATAAGCTCTCTATTCACCAGTCCAAATTAGATATCCCTTAGGACTTGGTAAATGGAACACGAAAGGGGCTATAGATTTTTTTTTTACTTAGTTATTTGCTATAATTGCTGATTCGTTTTTTAAGATATTGTCTTCTTTAGCAATCTTTCTGCGCTCTCGTCCATGTTTCCTATTTACAGAATGTGGTTTCAGTAGATAACATTATCTTAAAAATTGCAAACACATAAAAATGCAAGTTTCTACGTAATTCTTTAATAGAAATATTTTCTTCACAACCCACTGAAAAATTGGTGTCGTCTGAAGCGGTGAGGTCACGATCATGGAATATTTATTGAAACCGCGCAACAGCTATTTTGAATCAAACACCAACAAGTGTTTTCTCGGTTTTATTTAATACGTCGTAAATTTGCGTTCCGTGCAGCGGTGCAGCTGTGTGTTATATCTACTTGCGTTGAAATATGCAACTTTTTGTTCGTTTTATTTATATATTGAAAATTTTAGAAATTGATTTTGGACTAATTAATTTCGCATTCCAAACGATTTGTGCAAAAAACGCTTATCATAAGGAAATTTGTAACATAGGGCATAGCATTTATTAGCACCTATAAAGTCGAGCTTTGATTTAACAGCAAATAGAAAGTCATCGGTAACCGTATCAAATCTGTCAGAATTCGACTCTATATGGCTATGGCGTTAGCGGCAAATTTTCACAAGCGTTCCAGTTTCTACAGGCCCGTGAATAATCAATTGTTAACTGTTGTTAAACTTCGCTGAAGGTCTTAAAGCCCCTTTAAGAACCCCGGAAAAGTGTCGGCCCCTAACGTATATCTTCGAGATGGAAAAATTTGGTAAGGTACGCTCTGTCACCCGAGGTTATTCGTCTCTTGTGAAGGTAATGCATTTAAGTATCTAATTTACTAAATATAGCGTGTGTGAAAAATAATACAAATACTTATTTCTCTAAAATATTTAAATATTAATATTAATTTTAAGCCTACTTTACACTACATTCCCATGCATTTATCCATCGCTGATCCACGCTATAATTAACGTCGGCATACGAGAAGTGTAACATTATATTACGACACTGTACAATAATTCGCGTACATAAACACCAGCACAAATTAAGTACAATTAAAGTACCTTTGTACTTGGACGTTTTAAAGTAAGTACTTACGTAATATTATTGGAACTAGCAATGTTAATATTCATAATACTAACGATTTGCTCCTGTAATCTTCTATCCCATTAGTCAGTAAGTTATTTAATAGATTGTTACATTATAAGAATATTTTAAGACATAGTAGGTACTTTAGTTTTGCATATTAGAATAAACAGCAAAGTTCACAGTTACATAAACAATTATTTGCTCATATACCGAATTTAACACTGATGTGTATAATCGTATCTCTTAGTAACATGCACGAACATGTCTCGAGGCAAGAACTTTATGAGTAAGCTAGTACATGGTAGATTTTGCCTACGTACATTTTCACGCTACGTTAAAGGCCTTGATAGATAAAAAAAAATCTTATTATCTCAGTAAAATACATGACCTACTTAGATGTCTTAGCCACTACGTTACGTAATTGGTGTTCTTTTCTAAATTACAACCAGAATGAAATTTTTTCTAATGAAGTAAGTACTTATAGACATAAGTAATTTGACTCCAGAGGAAAATGTGAGTTTTATATTACAAAAAATATTAATATATGTTTTATGGCAGTTCAGTGTTCACTTTAAAGGCCTCGAAATGAAAATATATTATTGTAAATCGCTACATTTATTAATATTATGTATAAAATCATTCATCAGCTTATTGAAACTTTGGTCACAATCACTAATAGTTTCCTGTTATTTTCAGGTCTACTTAGATGCTGTGGGGCTCGAAAAAGTCCCGAGGACTCCATGAACGGGGATTTCTGTTCGACGTGCATTCTTCGACGTAACCGGATCACGGTTACATCTGCCCAGAAAAGTAACCTTCGGTTTATGAATCATGAACCATGACGTAGGCTTACGGTGCAGTGAATGGCGCTAAAAAGCCTCTGACGCGAGAGGAAATTGGTATTGGTCCCGGATTAGGTGACAATTTCACAATTGAATTGAACTTACTAATTGTACATATATAGTATATATGTATATACTATAATGTATGCAGTTTCAGGAAATCCTATTAAATTATAAAAGGTATTTTCTTGTGTGTTCTAATATTTTTTTTTTTAATGTGAAGGAGAACTGTAAAAGATCAGGCAGAAGTCAGTAATGGGCGCTGTTGCCTATAACGACTTTGAACAGGACTGTAGGAATAGGAATGTTAGTGTCAGTTTATAATAGGATTAGTTGTTAATGATATCATTAACTAATGCTGACTTGAAGACAGAAGTGCATTAAAAGAACCAGTTAGTATTATTGGCCCTTTTAGTATCTATATTTTGATATTAGTACACTTTGAAATTGTCTATATGTGTTATGTTTGAGGCTGGCTACAGACGCCTTGTTACTCTTAAAGACTGAGATGGTCACTCATAGTATACAAGTGCACCAGCAATCTCACCCATCGATTTGAAATTTCTTGGGTTCACACCCAATTCTCCGCTTTGCTTGCCTAACTCCATTACGTAGTACCAGTGCAGATAGAAGTTTTTAGGAAACTTCAATATCAGGACTTCTTGAAGTGCGCATAAAACGTTAAAAACAGGTCATTCGACAATGTGGTTTGGTTAAAACGGTCTTGACACTTCACCTGACATGTCAATTGCCACTCTATGGCAACACTGGACTGTAAAAATATCTCCCAAGAACGCTCGCACGTTATGTAAATGCGGTTTTAACCCAGAAATTCTGTGGTACTCTAATAAAATTAACGTCGTCACAATTATAATATAAGAAACTGGAAATGTTTAACAGTGGCACTCTAATTTGGAACGTCTTAATATTTGTCAAGGTATTTGATGGCGAAGTGCTAATTGCGGGCAAGGCCACTTTACGGCGTTTAACAGTAACCACATGAACGTAAACGGTATGACCATTCATCGATAAATGAACATTTTTTTAAGTTTTACAACCTAAAAAGAAAAACTGACGTCATGGCAGCCTAATTTCCGTTAATTCTTTAGAAATATCGGGTAAGCCATCCATTAGTTGGTCTTTTAGCGAGAATTTTAATTTCAGATAGTTGTAACTTCTAACTTTCCAATTTAAAAAATAATAATCAACGTCCCTTCTTGTCCCGTCGGCTGACAGTCGCCCATTGCTGACTGCTGGATTTATATAAAAAAATTATTACCCAATAATCGTTCCCCCAAAATTAAACGTTTTTATAAAATAAAGATATTTTAAGAGCTTTAAGTTATTCTCAAACATGGTACAGTTCAATAACATAACAAAATACAGCAATTTGCCTAAAACTAAAATAATACTTACCGATATCTGAAACTCGACTCCTAACCAAAAAAATAGCAAATTGTACACTTAGGGACATGTTGTTTGTGGCGGCTTATATTAACGAGTACATCTCTACTCCCCTTATGGGTGTTGGTTTTTAAACAGGAGTATTCACCAATCAGAGAACAAGGATTCTACTAAACATCAGTATTGACCCATTAAATTTTAAACACTAATTAAAAGGCAATATAGGTATCTATAAAAGGCTGAATACTGGAGCAGGACTGACTATCGGGTGGTTTACCCTATTTATCAATTACCATATACATATATGACGTAGTGTCACTTGAATACGACTAATTTGGTTGATTTTTTATTGTGTTCGTAATTGTCTGCACAAGGTTAGTACAGAGCATTATGTCACAACATTGTGTCATAACATTACAGCGAGAGATTCAAGCTAAAACTCAATACACACAAAAACTTAATTGTGAATCATCGGGATTTCGGATAGGTTCGATGTTTTAGTGACAGAAAAGAGAACTGCCTCATGGGCATATTCTGCTGTGGACGGATGGACAAGAATAGAAGACATGATGAAATTTATTTATTATATTTAAACGTCATTATTTGCGCAGAAATTCCAGATTAGGAAACAGATCCAGAATTGTATAAAGAATATGATTCATGAACCACATGGCAATCATAAACAATAGTAACAGTGCACGTTCGAAAATAAATCCAATATGGTTTGTCTGCAAACTGGTATTTGCATTAAATCCTAGTTAAAAACATACCTACATAACTTCAAACGTGTATTTCCTTGAAGAGGCAGGCAGAAAAGTGTAGTGCTCCCAAATTTCACCCGTTGCGTTAAACATCCCATGGAAAAGGGGGCCAGTCACACCGAGCACAAATCCAGTAATTCTCGATTCTGGGATGAAACCTAGGATCTTTGCCTCAGCAGTTGCGCTCGCAACTACTGCACCAACGAAGAAGTCAATCTACAACGACTGTCCGGTCAGTTAGTTTTGAATTAAAAATGGAATCGATATATAGCCATGTACAATAATGGACGCATCGTAAAGAAGATTAGTTTTATTTGTTTATCGCAGAAGATTTTTTATATTTAAGGAGTATTATTCACTCTCAAATTATGTAGTGTTAAGCGCTTGACCCGTTAACATTTGTATATTATCCCAGACGACTCTACTATCATAACTCAGTTTCCAGTGACATGTTATTTTAAATGTTATCAAACTTATGACACATAATATAACATGTTAAGGATACCGCGATTACATGCATATAACGTAATTTCACATCCGTTATGCAAAATGTCGTCAGCGTCCCGCCTCCAATCGTCATAGCAACAAAGATATTATAGAAATGTCAACCTAACGCCTAACACAATACAGTTTATTTTTTAAAAGAGACGATTGTGAACAGGAAAATAGATAAGTAATAGTTAAAAATAGCTGTGAATAAAATTATCTAATACTTAATAATGAACTTAGTTTCCCTTTTAAAATATAAAAGATATAAAAGCTGAATTCCAATTATTTTAAAATTATTGCGCAATCTTTTAGTACTTTCCTTAAATGAGTCACTTATTCCATTTCATCAGATCTTACAGTTCAATGACACTTGTATTGATGACACACTAACTTGACGGAGTAAATTTAGTTGGTAACTGGTTTAATCTTCATAAAGACACCAGGCGACTCCTTTAGAAAGACTTAGGGGAAAGTGGAAGTTACACCAACTAAAACCGCCTGGAAGATCACCCAGAACATATTAGAAGAGACATTGGCGTTTTTAATGAAGGCTAATTTCTTCCTTGCGCCTTCCTTATAAAGTTCTTCCCCTAATTAGTTAGCTATCTTTGTAAGCACGATATTTCATGCAAATCATCAAATAAAGGCTTGACGTAGACTGCTATTTAAGCTATTCGACAGATTTTCTACTCGTAATTCGTATACCTATCTTTAAAGATTCTAAGTCTGTAAGAAACATGATAAAAATATATTGATACACCTCCACAGATAACATACTATTATTATTTTCGCTTCGATGATTTTTACTTTTATTGTTATTTTGTTTCGGCCATATGCTGATGGACTGTGAATGCTGGTTCCGATCCTGCTGAAATTTCTTGCTACATGTTTTATCTGAATAATATTGCTAATGAATATTGTCAGGGATAACTTCATTAAATAAGTTTAGCGGTTAATATTAGTATTATTTTCGTATCGTAATATACGAAATAGAAAATACATAAACAATTGTAGGGCAAGTAACGCGCTATACTTGTTTACATAATAAGAATACTCATTTGGTTTCTCCACATTAAATCCACTCCCACTTATTCGTGCTGAACTCCGCTACATCAAACAACCTATCACCAATCCATGTGGTACCAATCCTTTTGTATAGAGAAGTCAATAAGAAAAAGGAGTAAGGATTCCGATTATCTTTAACTTCAGCCGGATGTGGGTCGTGGGTATATCTACAAACAATTTTCAATAACACTATTGCGGAGCAGAATTTGAGGGAAAACCACTGCAAAATATTTCCAAGCAATTTCATGAAAGTGAACCATGAAAATTGGAAGATAGTATTAGATCCAGCTGTAACCCCACGCCGTATCCTGGCCATATCGCATGGTATGAAATATGTATGTTACTGACGTAACCCGCTAGGTAAAGTGCGGCAGAATACTACTGATGACATGACATCTGATCATCGTATACAACTTCATAAGAACAAAAAACTTGCAATGTTCAGGTCATGATGGTCCAACCGTGAACATTAGAAACTACATAAGACCCTATTGGCTCTAGCCATACATAATATACAGACACTTTATCACTACTTTATACTTACTTAATTACTTTAACTTTATCACTTATTTAGACTCTTTGCATCATCAGGAACAGAACTTGTTAAATTATTAATGATTGAACTCACCACTAATAAGTCAAATGAAAGCTTGTCAGTAGAACAAATCCACTCTCTCGAATTGGGACACTCTCGGAATTAGAGTTCATGGCGGGTTGTGTTTACCTCATGTCGTTACTGCCATAAGCAAGGTGGCACGAAATAACGAATGAACAAAAAGAAGAACCTAAATGAACAAACCTACGCGTATTTTGCAGAAGAGAAATCAGAAAAGTATCTAATGTCACCAAGATCAGAGTGGTCTAGTCCTTGGTATTTCCATATTTTCACTTGTATAAAAATCGTAAAAAAATAGTCGTTTGTGGGTTGTGGTGTTGGAGAAGACTACTCTACTTACTTATACTAATTAACTTATAGACCAGATTCTCAGATAAATGATTTCGCATGAATTTAGCTACTTTGCGCTGGCCTTGGGAAATTATTTGTGGATGGTATAGTAGGACGAGCATCCCATGGCAGACCATCTACAATTGCCATGACAGGTTTTTCCATTACAAATTCTCTGAGAGAGGCAGAAAACCAAACGAAGTGGGAGGAACTCACAAACAGAGTTAAGAATCGCTTTCAGACATGCTTTTCAGTAATAAAGATGTGGAACGGAAGACTACATATGAATAAATATGTATTTTAATAGATTGCTATTTTATACAGAACTAAATTGTATAACTTTAAGTTATTAAATAAAAAGTAATACGTAAGTATAAATTGGAATGTTGTATTTTTTATATTGGCAATAAATCGGATTGCTTGTTAGTTACAACTCACACGTCAAATGAAAGGTTGCAATTTCCTATTTGATGTTGATATTTAGTGTAATTTATCTTAATTCAACTGTAAATAGGACAAGCTAAGTTGAATAGTTTTGAAATTAGTTAGTCCATAATTGTTTGAATGTGCGGGCGAGGGTGAAGAACATTCCTTAGTTGTAAAAACTAATGTTAACGAGCTAGTCTTATCAAACAAAATGGGTAAGAGATTTTCAGGTTTATTACTAAATATGTTGGTATTGGTAAAAATTAAATCATGAACTATGTGTCATATGGTTGCAGGTGGATTATTTAGTTACTTTAGAGGTTTACTGGGGGCTCGTGAAATGAGGATTTTGATACTCGGCTTGGACGGCGCCGGAAAAACTACAATTCTGTACAAACTTCAAGTTGGAGAAGTTGTGACCACAATACCAACAATTGGGTTCAATGTGGAACAAGTGACGTACAAAAACCTCAAGTTCCAAGTTTGGGATCTTGGTGGGCAAACTAGTATTAGGTAAGTTGAGGTTATGTTTCTGACCAGTAACTAAAATAATTGTTGCTTTGTTGTGATTACAGAAAGGGGAAGTAATACATATACATTGTGAGCCAGTACTTTTGAATTAATTATTTATTAACAGCTGATTTAAATGTCTTGCTTGTGTATGTTTATACATATTTATTTCATGTGATAAAGCATTTTTGGTCTGTCCTTGCTACAAACTGAACTAAGCAAAAAGATACAAAAATAAAAGTGCTTCATGTCACTGGGAGCACTATAAAGATAATTATATTTAATCAAGTATCCTTAGATAATGGTGATTGTGTATTAACTGATTGAATGTTGTTCTTTCTATTTAGTGTTAGGGAGGGAGATCAAAATATCAGGCTTTTGCTTGAAAGTATATTTCTATTTGATACAGAATATAGTCAGTTGCTGAATGCTAGTTTCAAAGAAGACTCACTAGACATTAGCACACTCTGCCCTATTATGCCATTACTAGTCTAATTCACTAATCAACTCCACTAAACATCCATAGAAGCATATAGAATATATTGTTCACATCAATTTCAATGTTAAAGGTTTTCATGTTCTGCAAAATACCTACCCTTAAACTAATAGTTGTGTGTATACAAAATCATTTTTATCAGAACATGCAATCAAAATGAATTTTGTATGTTGCTATATATCTTGTATATAAATCAGGAATGATAAGCATTATTAACAAGCATAACAAAGGGCTTGGTTAGTGTGTATCGATAACATATTTGAATGGACATGTCCTATAGATAATTTTAATTTCCTGTTACTATATTTTAGTATTTATGGTTCACAAAATATTTTAGATATGATCAATGTTTAGATATACACAACATCATACCTGTATCTTCTAAAAGGGGTAAGCAGAAGTGTAGTATTAGTTGAACACATGAGTGTAGTATTCCCACCTAGTATTATATGACTCAAGCAATAGAGGGTTAGCATATTGTAATGAACTGGGCACAGACCCAGACTGAGTTTCTACTAGAAATCTCAAGTTAGAAAATCTATTAATATATATGACCGGAAGAGAGAACCCAGGACCTCTTTCTTACTCACTAGTCTTGTTTGCAACCACCAGACCATCGAGGTAGTTAATATATATAAATGTGTGTGTTTATATTCATTTATCATCATATCATATTAAAATCTGTTTTGTGCTGGGTATGTAACAATAAGCAAACATACTATTTCATGAGGGTTACAACAACACAGGTGAAATATGAGAGTACTTAACTCCTCTGTGACTGTGTGTGTTTGGGTGTATCTGTGTGTTAATATACGCTAATTATTTTGTATATACTTTAATTATACCTGATCAGCATAAAAACTGTAATGAACGTATAACACTTGTGTTCTGCTGAAAGTTGCAAATAGGATCTATACTGTAAAGTTAAGCAACAACATGATATATTCCTGATAGTCTGCTGAAAACCTAATTACAAGAGTTCCATTAGTTTTGTCATTTTGGTGATGTGTCAAGCAGTTAATCTTCATTATTAACATGAAAC
>DWMG01004507.1:0-10878 GCA_018244855.1 Elbella merops | reverse complement strand
TATATGTAGCTATAACCCGTGCCAATTACTGTGCTATGCAGCAATTTGGGTGGAAGTGCTCCAGTATAGCTTGCATCCACATACATTTAATGATATGATAAAGATTCGAGAAAGGTACACGTAGTAACAATCACGAACTTTAATATTATTTTTTACTTCTTACGGGCTGGTGTAAAGAACTTTTATTTCGTTAGCTCTGTTGTCTTAACTGTCTCCATACCTACTTGGTTTTTTTTTCGATACTCTTAGCTAGCTTTCAAATATGTGTTTTTTTTGTATATATCTTACACTTTAATAACGTTAATTTATTAATTCGTTAGGTATTTTACAATTGAAATCTATTCTGCAGATTGTACCGGTTTCAAAACAGCACACTGTGGAAACTTCGCTTGTTGGGCTGTATCTTGAAAAAAGTGTAGTTCTAATAATGTTAAGTAACGAAAAGCCTAGCAGTTACGGAACTTTATTCAAATAATAAGTAAAGTAGATATAATATTCGTTTAGGAAAGTTCATTCTAAATGACATCTAACATAGGTAATAGAATAACATGAAGAGAACAAAATAATTAATTATCAAATGAAATTGTGGATGAACGTACAAACGTACAAGACACAAGCAGAGGTGATAAGGATATATCTGCACGTGTGCTAGACAGAATATCCCCAACATGGGCTTGGAGCGTTAATCGAACCGGTGTAATTTGCTTCTGTCCCGGAATAATCCTCACACAATTACTCTGTCAACGCGGCTCAGCTCCCATCAATAACAGCACTGCCCACGGGCCGGGGTTTGTCCATGCTTTTCTATGATTAAAATTCAAAGCTAGTAACTAACCGATTTTATTATTATCGGAAAAAATTATAACCTTTTCAATATTGAAGAATACTGTTACATTTAAACGTGCACATCTATAGCTACGTATGAAAATATTTAAAACATTAAACTCTTTATTTGACTTAACTCTCCTATGATATTAGGTGTATTTGTAAAATCATCACTATTAACAGCCTGTATCAGTCCAGTGCTAGAAATAGCCTCGCCTACCAGTTTTCATTTCGCACCGAATACGCATATATACATGCTCTATTTATAAACTAGTGTAGATTGTTTCATCATCATCATTATCATCAACCTGTTTAATGTTCCACTTATGGACACGGGTTTACTCTGAGAATGAAAATTGTTAAGCCCATAGACTCTGCTTGGTGCGAGTTAGTACACTTTAAACATTTCTAATTTTATCTGACTTATACTGAACTAATCTGCGCTTAATTTTTCGATTTAAAAACTTACAAATATTAAATCTAATTACAATCGTAGTAGATAAAAGAATGTGTGAGAAGACAATTAATTGTTATATCTAATAAAATAGATTAAGTTATTTAAAGTACGAGTATTGTAGCCTCATAGATTGTTCACTTGAGGTTCCCTTCAGGCTTATTAAATATCTTACCGTCAATCAATTCACGTAGATTCATTGAACTGAATCAAAATGAGAGTGTTATGATATCTCAAAACAATTATTTCAGTGTCGCCTTGACATAAAAACGTAACATCGCGCATGTATGTCTTGGAAAGGATAGACAGAGGAGTGAAGTACCTATTCCCATATTTTACCTCTTATGTCATGCGTCCTATAAAATAAGGGGTATAAGGGGTCCTATGGCCTTTTTAGATTCAAATATGATTTGAGTAAATATACTCATACGGCAAGACTGTTGGTAGCTAGTGTTTACACAAAACTCACTTTGATAAGATGGTTAATACCTTCTGGCTGTAGTTACTCAGCTGGCCACCCAGAGCAATTGGGACCCACTGTTACCCTGTCAGCGACTCGCGTCATCTAATCAATATCCAACCACAGTGCCCTCTGGCGTCCACGCGGCCCACGGACTGAGTGGCGAAAATGAAAATGTATTATTTTATTAGTACGTCTCAATCAGTTTTGTTCTATTTAAATTTTAAACATGCTTTTATTTCCGTCGTAAATGTATAATGTCCTAAGATAATGTTTACATGTACCTATACTTACTTTGTTTTGATCTCGTTTAATTACAAAATAAGACTTAAATACCATATAATTACACTTGTAACTAGTCGAATGTTAAGTTCTTAACTTCCGGTTTCCTGAACCAGCTCGTATTTGTGAAAGACACCAAACTAAACCACTGTGATTGTTGACGAATTTATATCCATTGATTCCGGTGGAGCGCCGAGATTACCCCCGTGGAAGATAACCGCTGATTTCGTCGGACGGGGCTTATCGGCTAAGTAACCTCCACGTCGCCTGAGCCTGTTCTAAGCTCCGAAACAATCAGACAAGTAGGAACAAATCGTGTAATCCACTCACGAGATTGCGCCGCTCGCAGCGACCGGGAGCGGACTCGATCGCATTCGGCTCGATTAGGCACCGATTACGGCTCCACACAACGGAAATTGTTTAATGGAACAACTTGTTTTTCCATTATTAACTAATATTACACGTACCTATCAACCAATATTATATTAGTATCACGTACGTAGTAATGAAAACATTACGAATTTATCTTCTACAGATCATCCGGTCTGTACAAATAGTTTTAAATCTTATCGGACGTCAGCCGCAGAAGTCGATATTAAAAAAATTTAATGAAAAAATTATTATAACTATTCGAAGTTGTTCAAACTTTAACGTATCTACATAACACTTCACTGACACGAGAACAATTATGAAGTAAAGTCTTCTTCTCCCTCGGAATCAGTTTAAGATACTCGTAATATTCCTAGATACCTTCCCTTGAGGGAATGAAGGCTAGCTACGAGTATGTGCAACTCATAATAATGTACTGCGTTCGATATATGAATTACACATAGTTAGCCTTCATTTACTGAAGGTTTTTTCTATCTAGAAAATGTAATATCTTCACTTGATATCGAGAGAGAAGTGATTGTACCTGACACTTTTCCATGTACCGAAGAAACAGAGTACATCCTCCTTAAGCACAATTCCAATTACATTCGTGTAACCTCTCATCAGCACATCACGCTCCGTACGAAGTACACAGCACGCGTTCTACACTTGTATATGTACATGTGTGTGTATGTGTGTGTGTGGCGCACTGCATACAGAGTGGCAGACGGGCAGGAACATAATACCGCTGGAGTATTAATTTGCGCGGAGAACGGATCGAGTTTAATTAACAAATTTAATTAGAAATTAACTGTTTCGCCGCGCGCCAGGGCTGCCTCGTTAGCGGGCTGCGAGGAATATTATATGTTTTACATATCACTTCCTCAGTTTTTCTTAATTAATGTAATATGTACCCCATGTTTGTTTACTGGTAAGATAGACTGAGTAAGGAACGCAGTGGATCAAGCCGTAGAAGACGCTTACTAACAAAACCAGAAACCTATTGTTGTAAAAGGCATATTCGTGGACTGCATTTTTAAATTATACCGTTTGCTTAATAATAGACACATTGGACACCATACCTATTTGGTCTAATGTAGATTGTTTAATAATGATCAGACTACTTGAGACCTTAGTTAATTCAGTAAACATTTCATGTATGGGAAATAAAACTGCAAAGTTTGTATTTATTGTCATTTTGATGGGGTTTTGATGGGGTTTTGATAATGCGACAATTGCCATAACAAGTGATAACCCTAGCCCGCGGTAGGTACAAACTGTGGTTGGTTGGAAATTTGAAAATCTAATTTAGCTGCGTTTTGTTCGTGTTAATTGGTTTGTTCTGCTCAGCTGGTAGTGCTCACCAATTGGATACTAAACAAACATCCAAATTGCTATAATTAAATTGATACGCGGCTTGAAATAGCGTGCTCTACTACCGAACGGAAACCTGCTCAAAAGTCGCAGCTCATTGTTTAGAAATTATTTTTTTCATATCATAAATATTAGGATTATCTTCGCATTTTGTTTGTGGCTAATATCATTGTATAGTAAACTATATTTAGCTAGAAATTTTATTTTTATACAGCTTTAAGATGAGATACTACTATCTATTTCCAACATAGGGGCAAAGAGATTAAAAACCGGTAACTCAATGCCCGATTCTAACAATCCAGACGTTCATAACAACACTAATATATATTCGATTAAAGAAAATTACCGATTCAACAAGTTTAATATGTCGGAGTGTTGAATAAGTATGCAAATAGGCAAATTCAATTAATCCGCCAGCCGTGCGCTCGCTGAGCTCAACTCGGGGCGCTGCATCGGCAAGGAATTTCATAATTATGCTACGATTGAAGCTCTACACCGTGGCCCCTATTCTATCAGATTCGCAGATTATTGAGAAGACATTTACGAGCAATAACCGGTTCGATTATTATACACTTTCTATTACAACTGTATCTACCCTAGTCTCCTTAGAAAAATAATTTAAATATATTCTTTATAAACCTTCCTAAAACACGTGTCCATCGCTCTTCATAGAAGGAGGATGATGATAGTGAAAATATAATAGTGACGTTAGATGTTTCAATTAATAATACTTATTTTGGTACATCCTCTGCGGCGTTGCTCATTCTTCTGCTTACATAAATTCAACGTGATGCCTCATATCCATTCATTCATAGTTTTTTTATACCGCTACGTAGAACACAGTGGACCAACTACTAAATTTCCACCTGAACAAAGTATTTCTAAAAACTAAGTGTACTCGTAATCGTCATCATCAAGTGAATCAAGGCTTTAATTTTTCCTTAATTCTCTAAGACACACTTGTATAAAAATGATTAAATTGTTTTCTATAAAACCCTAAGTCAGTATATGGACCTCGATTACTTTTCTCATAGACAGTTCAAATTTACATACATTTAGTGTCATCGTAGCCTTCTCATTCTGACAGGAGACTTGTGGGCAATACCTGAAAGATAAAAGGACTCATTATAAATATGTAGATGTTCAAAAAGGCACGTTTCTGGATGTTCAAAATTCCATCATTTTATAAGTACGAGTACATTAGCTTGCTGCGAGTAGCTTTTGGTATCTGAAAGTGACGACTGTGCCTCTTCTTTCCAGGTGTGGTTCCAGAACCGCCGCGCGAAATGGCGTAAGACGGAGAAGTGCTGGGGTCGCTCCACGATCATGGCCGAGTACGGGCTGTACGGCGCCATGGTGCGCCACTCGCTGCCGCTGCCAGAGACCATCCTCAAGAGCGCCAAGGAAAACGACTCGGTGGCGCCCTGGCTTCTCGGTGAGTGTGCGTTGACTTTATATCTTCTAGAACTTATAAGTTAGACACTAGATAGTTCACAAAAGCTTCTTATAAAAATAGCAGCAATACACGCAGCATAATGCAACGCGGTCACGCTATTATTGTGTTTGTGTTAAAATATCCAAAAACAGTGAAATATATATTAGATGATCAGATGGTTAGGTACAGGCGCATTGCTTTTTTCTTATCAGTAACGTGGGAAGAGTTATTCCGTAATTATAGCTCATTTAGGAAGGCTCAAGAATATCCAAGAAACAATTTAGTGTATGTTACTGTTACCCCTAAAGACTAAATCTGATCGCATTCTAAAACGCAGCCTATACTTACCTCTCTAAAGAAGCAGAGCAGTGCAGCACAACCATCATGTCTGATGCGTATCTTTAAAGCCTTAACAATCTTAAAGGATTTGACGAGTTGTGGACAGTGATCATTAAAGTGAAAATCGAAAGGAACTATCAATATCACGAAATGTCTCATTTTGTCTGCACTTTATTAGATGGACGCATGTTATTTTTAAAAGTATACACGATGTCCAAGCGTTTAAAATACCTCACCGGTTTGGCAGAACTTTAAGAGTGTACTGCATGAAAGCACCACCATCATAATCCGTATTCGCAGATGTTTGCAAAATG
Organism: Elbella merops; assembly: GCA_018244855.1. Taxonomy (NCBI): domain Eukaryota; kingdom Metazoa; phylum Arthropoda; class Insecta; order Lepidoptera; family Hesperiidae; genus Elbella; species Elbella merops. The sequence goes on along the minus strand of DWMG01004507.1, from coordinate 5,026 downwards.
ACCAGTTTAATTACGAACGTTAGGTAGAATATTTAAGTAATAATCCGGCTCAGTGCCTGCGCTGCTCTGCTCCGATCTTGATTGCATAGACACGAATGTACATAGGGCCTATGTCATCTGCCTATACTTAAGAATGATTTCACTGTTTGTTTTATCGACGTCACAATGAACCTCCGTGATGCCTCCATTACGTACTATTCTCATTGGAGAAGTGTATATTCAACATTCAGTAAGCAGGCAGTATCTCTTTTTTCACCCCATTGCTTCCCACGGGTTTTCTATGCAACTGCGGGAGGCTCGAAGAGTACTAAAGCATGATTCTCTAGATCGATCGGCGTAGATCTAATCGACTAAGTATTATGGATATTTGAAAGCACATTTTTATTTGAATATAGCCATAAATATAGCCATATTGAATATAGCCATATTTACACACAGCAGCGGTAAGTACGTAGTGTGTAGAGTAGCGCGTAGTTTTATAAGAAATATTGTCAGTGGTAGACGTCGCTTGTTACAATAACCTACATCTCGGCCCCAGTGACGTTAATAAGAAGTATCGCGGTTACTTAAGCATACACAGTGGTAGGCGGATACGTTAAGCAATGTTAGTATAAAGTGGGTAGTTCGAGAGTGCTAACAATGCAAGAACTATACCGTTGTGATGATTTTGTTCAAGAGTCGAGCGCGGGGAGTGACGCAGGGCGCCCGTAGCGAGCCGCGCGCGCCGGCCCGCCGCGGCCCGGTGAGTGCCCTCTCCCTCTTACCTACTAACTAACTAACAAAGAATGAAAGAAAGAAAACAAATGCTCTCGATACCGCACACCACGGTTCACGTAATTAGCCGACTCTTGAACAAAGTCCGATTAGATTACGTCGTTATTTATTGTCGGGGTTTCCATTAGTTTATTTACAGAGCATTCATTTGATTTCTCTAATCTTTTGCTTTTTGTTATCTGTTCTAGCAACTGTTGCATGCACTTTTAGTAAATTTTAAATCCAATTTAATTATAAGTTCACAAATCAAAAGGTGAAGGTACTCATTTAGTTATAACGTCTTTGCTTTAGTAGCACTTATATGAACTATTTTTACGTATTAACTATAATTATAGGTTTTAGTGCATTACATTGTGAATTGATATCCAAGCAATTAAAACTTCCTTGGCGGATCTCTCAATATTCCCGTGGAAATATAATAATTTCGCACACCAAAAAAATTAGTATATTCTTTTTCTCTGTAGATTTAAAAAGGTTTTCCTAGTACTTACCTAATAAAGAGATTAGTACAGCAAATCTATTTCGGAAAAACTAATTTCGTTATTAGCATAGACACATAGACACGTGATAATCATTTACAACTATAAAATATACCATATTCAGATATGATTGGGTAGAATCAAAACTAAACACCTACAATTGAAATGTACACAAACTATAAAACAAAACGGTAATTTAAAAAACAAAGTGTCTCTGAAACCGGAGCGTCGCCGCTGAAACAAAGCTTCGTATAATTTTTAATCTCCACAACGAGAGATGTTCATTTTTCAGAGGGAAGCTTCCTCTTGACAACTCTCTTAGTTCTCAAAGCAATAAAATACACCTTATCTCCGCGCAACAAAGTCTGTAATTAAAGTGTAGATGTCTGTACACTTGTGACGAAAGCAACGGCTTATGAGAAGCCTTTTATTTGAAACAGCGGTACAAAACCTGTTTGTTTAGGCTGACAGCTATATAAACAAGGAAAAATGTTAGCAGGTAACTCAGTTCGGGGACGTGTCTCATATCCGTACCGAGGACTCGCACGTGACAACACTGCAACATGCCGCGCTATTAACATCCTTTACAGAATGTACAACTTAAGAAAATATTATTTTCCTTCACATTTCTTTGATTACATATCTTCTTTTATGTTTTAGGCATTTCATATTTATATTCTATCCTTGAAGAGAGTCCACTCTCACAGAGTTAGGATTTGGGTCTTGGTGTGGGAGGTTTTTATTGAACATAATTATCAAATGTGCGTCCAAGCTACCGATTGGAAGTAGGTGCTGATGGTCTACCTCATCACATAATCAGAAATATGCCTTCAAGGAGTAGCTGTACGCCTCGTATGAGTGTGGTACTTTCGAATTAGGATCAAAAAATATAACTACTGCTGATTACTGATAGAGTTGCTTATGCAAATAACTGTTGAAGAGTGGGAGTGCCACACATATCTGCCTAACCCTTCGAAGAAATATAGGCGAGATATATGTGCGGAAATAAGTAGAATTTATGATCACAATTCTTTTACTTTTCAAATATTTCTTGCAACAGTTTGACAGCTTAGGTACTTGTTCTTCGTTTGCCGCCAAGCTCAAGAGAGAGATCCAACAGAAGGTTCTGGGTTCGATTCCCACAATGCATATGAAAATAAACAGCCAGATTTTGGTATTTTTGGATACATTATCAAAACACATACGAGCTCTTTATTTTTTTATCCAAATGTATGCTGTTCATTTAATATGAAGTGATCTCTGCAGCTGTTTTCAAAGGGTTGGCAGGCACTGGACAGTGACGTCGGAGGATGGTCTTATTATAAAATAGATATAAATCTACATATTTATAGTATGAAAATATTAAAATGAGCTCTAAAGACATCCCCTTCCACATTATATTCCAACTTGGCCTCAACATATACGTACTTCATTGAGATGGTAGCGGGTGGATGGTAGATATAGGAAGAAAAACTGTGCATAGATTGAAGTATAAGATAGCGAGAGCTACTCGGCTCCGTATTCACAATGGAGCGTGCAGCGATTCAATTAATTTGCCTGCACTCGCCCGCTAAGGCTGCCGACAAACTACGCGTACATTTTTAACACTAGCCATTATTTTTATTTTTCATATATCAAGAGTATAATGAATTTAAATTTAGAACGACAGGTCTGTAACGATAGAGGTATTCGGCATTTGGTACTCCCTATTTACTCTTAAGGGACTTAGAATAAGTATAAAATAATAAAATAACGTGCATTATAGACTGTTTAAAATAAAAACGCGTGGAAATAAATTTAGTTTTATAATATTAACTACACTGTTTTAAGTAATTATCGTCTTATCTGTGTTCGTAAATTTCTTAACAATTAACGACGCTCTAAATACAAATTAGGTTTTGTACAAGTGTAATTAGTATATTATGTACGTGTTACTTTTATGTATGTGCAACAAAGTAACCAAATATCCTGAAATTATCTTATAAACTTAACGCACTGGACAGCAAATTGCCGCTCGGATCACAGATACGGATCCATTCGATATATATGTATATTGGAATAACTAAAGAGAATTTTTTGAAAGAAAAATTAACTCATGATTAGAATTTTATCTGCAGTGAGTGTTTCTAACAGGCTATGTGTACTGAAAACAGTATCTAGGTTACTGGAGAGTGTAAACCTATATAAGTCTATGTTTAGAATAAAGAGAGGTTACTTTTTAATTTACAACTTTATATGTTCAAATTAATGATTAAAATACAGTTTATTTATTTAGTATAAAGTGATCCGAGGAGTTAATTTAGAGTTGTGTCTTATGCTACTTCTAAAGTGTTTATTTTTAGTTATGAGAACTAACACGGATTTGTAGTTAAACGATATATATTATATGGCTATTTTAATTGTTTATGAACGTAGGCATAATCATGTGAATGTTGTTTTGTTAAAACTATACAAAAATACAAAAACATCGTTTCAAAATAAAGCAAAAACTAAACGAAAATAACAAAAAACGCAATCAAGATATTAAGTCATCGAGCCAACACTTGCATTAATTTCCCGAACGATATGCACGAAGCCTTACTTGCCCCCTAAGCCTGCGCAATGCGCCCGAGGAGAGGGGAGGGGTCGGCCCCCAAGATGGCCGCCGTATTGTCTAAGCCTTGATTAAGGCAGATTTAAAGGGTTTGCGCTTACATATTAATTATGTACTCAACTCCACTCGGTTTTTACCTGAGTGTACATATTTAGAGTCGCGGCCGGAAAATATTGTTCTTTGTTATGTACGCGGCGCTTTATGTACGCTGTAACAGCCTTTTGAGGTTGCCTGCCTCGTGACGAGCTATGTAGAGCAGCGCGGCAGGCGCTCACAACATAGAGTGCGGTGATTTCCATGCTCTACGAGATTTGTGTAAACAAAATATTGTTGTTGTTAGATTACACATTTTTTTAATATAGTATATCAGAATTTTGTGTAAAAAATATTATCCATATCGTAATGCGTAATCGATATTAATTGATTTAATTATGAAAATATCTTAGATTTATTAAACGTTTAAACTTTTCTCGGGATTTTTATCGGCTAATCTACAAAGTACATTAAGAGACTGCAGTTTCAACTCTTGCTTAAAATAACAATAAGTTAATTAATCTTAATATGTATTTTATCCTTTTTATTACTGGCCATATAATAAATTAAAAGTACAGTAAAAAATATCGATAATAACCTTTGTGCACCAATTATATATGTCATTGGTTAATATGGTGTGCTACACCTTGAAATGTTTTCTTAATGTTTATTAACAGTGGTGTTGATGTAAACTGCAATGACCGTATTATGACCCTGATTCTACTATTCGTCTACTACTTGAAAAACACACATATCACGAGGTATCCTTGCTTAGTACGACCTACGTATGTCTTAGGAACGTACCTACGTGTCTTGAAATATATTATATAATTATACATACCATAAAATACATTATATATTATATCAACATTCAACCTGCATTGCTGATGCAACCCTAACGTATAAAGATATATCAAGATTTTTCCTTTAAGAGCGGCAGATGCAGATGTTATATCAGAGACAGAAAGGAATATTTTTTAATTTTTTTCTACAAGGTCTTAGATGTAACATTAAACTTAATATCACGCCTCTAATCCTCGAAGGGATAGACCGAGGAATGTAGTATACTCCCATGTTTCACCAGTTACATCTTAAGGTCTTAAATGTCGTATATTAACATTATAAATGAGTGTAATATAGTGTTTTT
>DWMG01004506.1:0-10879 GCA_018244855.1 Elbella merops | reverse complement strand
CTCTTCTGCAGCACAAAAATATTGTTGACGTTCGCTGCATCACCCCACAGCAAGATGCCATAGGACATCACACTGTGGAAGTAGCTAAAATATACTAATCTAACAGTGTCAACATCAGTTAAAGAATGTATTTTCTTTACAGCATAGACTGCAGAACTAAGTCTACTCGCCAACAAAGAAATATGGGGTCGCGGGTCGGAGCGGTCACCTGACGGACGCCCGCTCCCGCGCGAACTTGTCAGGCTGGCGTCAACCTCCGAAGAGGAGGAAGGCACGTAAGGAAGGAACGTAATCCTCACGCAGCGCCATTAGCGTCGCAGCGTGGGACGATTCGATCCATCCATCCATCCAAATATGGGGTCCCCATTGTAGTTTGGAATCTATCGTTATTCCAAGAAAACCGCGTTGTCTCCCAGGCTCAATTCCTCCCCGTTCAATTCTGATTTTAACAATAACGAGGTAGTAACAGAGGGTCGATAACACAAATATCTTTATTAGTAACTGAAAACCATTGCATAGTGTGTCTAATTTGTGAGCGTGTGTGCACAGAATGTTATCTGCTAAAAACTAAAAAGAATCCAAAAACGCTAGTAATGCAAATAAAATTCATTCTAGACATTTCCATTGACAGTGGCGCCTGTGGACTCTCAGATATATAGCATACCCTTGCTGCATATCTGCATATCTGCAGATATATAGCATACAAAAAATAAACCTAATAGCGATATTAACTTCTCATTCCACTGGTTTCCTCGCAAGTAGGAAAGGCTTGAGATAGTATTTCGAGTACAATTCCTCTACTGAGAATATAAAAACGACAACAAATGCGTCCAACAAGGTACACCCGGCGCACGTATCGATCCGTGTTCCGCGAAACTCTAATAAGGCTTCTGTTTGTTGTAAAATGTCTGAAGGCATTTTCTTTCGCTCTAACTTCCCGCGATCCAACAGCATCATGTAATGTTTAAACATCACGAGATAAACCCTTCTTAATACGGATTATCGCGTCTCCGATAATCTCGTGTTTTGTTACATGGATCCATCTACATAATACCAACGTATGTATGTACATCGTATAAGGTTATCGACATTCGGCATATACATATACTTACGCTTTCTCTAAAGTAATTACCGCTCAGGATAACATGTCACGGAGTACTACTGTTATCTGTCGGAGAAGCCTCCTCCCGCGATGGTTCCGTCGTCTTCTATTTTTTTTTTTATTTATTTAAATGGCACACTAACGGCTTATAGGCTATACAATTAACATTAGTTTAATACAAGGATGTATATTACTTTTCGGCCTACTCGCCAATAGCAGGTGTGAAGCAGCATTAAAAGTATATACAGTCGTAGTAACATTACCTATTACTAAACAAGATAAATCAATCAGTACAATAATACCTAAAAACAACGAACATAAGGACAACAACAGGATAAAAAAGTATGAATAAAATAAAAAAATAACTGTCACATACCTTAAAACAAATTGACAGACATCTGGTTAACAATAAAAATTAGACAACATGTTATACAAAAGTTTTGAAAAATTGCAATAGTAGAATTATAACATCAGTTAGCTTTATATCTATAGTGGGGTACATTTTGAGGAGCGTGGTTGCAACATTAAGCGTTTCCAATGTGTAATGGAGTCCTTAAATATGTCAATATTGTAAAGATTGGAAAGGTCGTTGTATGCACTGTGAAGTCTATTTAGTGGAGAAAATTTACTAGTTTTGGTCCTACTGCGATTTATATGGGAGGTCAGGTTACGATTGGTCCTGGCATTCAGCTTGGAAACGACAAAGTTTAGCGTAGACAAGAGAGATGGTTCAGAAATAGTACCATTTACAATGTTATGTAACGTTTTCACATTAATATATGATCGTTTCCTCTGCAACGAATTCATTCTGAAGTACTCAAGCCTAACTTCATATCCAGCCTTCTTGTTAATATTCTTCCAGAAAACTACAACCTTTCTACAACCACTGCATCTCTCCCGCGTCCGGTACCGGTTATCACTGAGGCAAGGGCGAGTAGGGGTTAATAGCAGCAAGGTCCTGAAGTTCAGGGCCAGCCTGCGGAAACCATCTTATGTCCAGGTACCTCCGTCGGTTTCACAGTACTCCCGCGACCTCTCCAACCCCTTGGAATCAATACACTGGCGAATTATCTGTTAATGACAGTAGCCACTATCAGTGAAGCCATTGCACAGTACTCGGTACTTGTGGAGGCTTTGCGTGACACTATCGTCAGCTGTTTAGGGCTATGATATGTCGGTCAATCTTAGGGCGCCATATTGGAACCCCGGAGGTATCCACCCATATAAAGATGGATTTAGACGTTTCGTCCAGGAGCAAGATATTCATGTAGTGCTCCTAGGGGAGACAATTCGGCATCTTCCCCAGGATTTCAGGATACCGAATTAGGTCGTATACCGCAGTGATGAGATGTCGGAGGCCGGCATACCATGTAGGAGTACGGCCGTCGCGGTCCGTCACGATGTGGTACACGACGCTCTGCCTCTTCCGGCGTACTCATTCATCCACTCCTTTGGGGCGGGGGTGAGCATGGCGAGAAAGGACTTGCCGTCAGCTTGCCGTCCGCCTAATCCTCATGGATTGCAGAACAGGACCCGCAGGACATCGCTAATATCATGGACGGTGGTATTACGACCCTATTGGCTGGCGATATCAACGCCCAACATACGGCTTGGGGTCCCAGAGTCGTCAACACAGTGGGACGCAAATTATACGATGACTTCAAGTGGAAAGGGCAACGTGCTTCACAAGGATGTCCCTTGTCCAGTCCATGTGGAAGCGCTATATGATTTGGCCACGCAGCACCTCCCTATTCCTATTACAACTGGCCTAGGGGCCGAATGTGTGGCATTCCCACGATCTCGTCGCAGGACGGACTGGGAGTCCTTTCGGTCCCAGTTGGCCAGTATCGAACTTACGGGGTCACCCTCAACCTCGGACGGTGTGAAGGACTCTATCCAGGCCTTTATGGCAACGGTTAAAACCGCACTGGAGGCGTCGACCACCACCGTTCCGGTCGAGAGTCGACATGACCAACTCCCCCCTTCTGCAACGCTTGCTTAAGCGCAAGAGCGAGCTGTCACGAATCTGAGCGCAGATCCAGTGTCACCGGGTCAAGCGTGACCTGAATGCTATATCGGAGAGGCTGTCTGCGATGATGCGAGAGAACCGCGGAGCCACCTGGGAGTCGAGAGACGACCAAGCAGGCGAAAACGAAAGGTCGCTCCACCATCTCAACAGATAGCTTACCCGAGCCAAAGCTCCCGTATGCCCATTGCTTAACAACGTTGATAGAAGACCGATAAGGATTTCTTCAGTGACCCAACACCGGAACCAGAGTGATTTTTATCTCACCCTCTAAAACCTGGAAGGCCGCCTTACGCTTTGATAAGCGCAAGGCGCCGGACCCTGGTGACATCACGAACATGGCACTGGCTATGCTACCTAGGAGGGCCATGGTTATAATGACCTGGCTCTTCAATGGCATACTCTGCACGGGCCACTTCCCTAACAACTGGAAACTAAGCAAGGTGATAGTTCTCCTGAAGCCAGAGCAAGACCTTCGTCTCCCGGCTAACTACCGTCCCATCACGTTGCGGGATGCTACAGTGAAGCTATTCGAGCGATTGGTACTGGACCAACTGCCGCTGTCGCTTGTTTTAAGGGACGAGCAGTTCGGCTTCCGCGCGGGCCACTCGACAACGCTGCAACTGACGCGGGTGATCCAGCCCTTAACAAGTGAGCTCAATTACGAGCGGCACACGGTTGGAGTCTTCCTAGACATAGCGAAAGACTTCGACCGTGTATGGCATGATGGTCCCCTGTTCAGACTGTTGGATATGCCCGCGCCAGTGCTGTTAGTTAGACTAGTAGCGTCATTTTTAGATGGGGGGCAGTTTTATGTGGCAGTGGAGGACACCACCTCTGACCCATGCCCAATTCAGGCGGGAGTGCCGGAGGGAAGCTGCTTGTCGTCGTGTTTATACGCGATTTACTTGTATACTAATGACATACCCACTCGCTCTCGGGTCACCTTCGGGAAGGAGAGCGTGATGTTCAGCTCACGCTATTACGCTGCAGCACGGATACAGCGCCTGCTCGACTTACTACCGAAGTGAGTGTATAAGTGGAGGATGGCCATCAATGATGGTAAGACGGCCGCCACACTTTTCATACAGCCTTACGTGGTCGGGTTAGGTATCTTGGATGTCATATCGATCGCTCGTTGCGGATGCATTCACTGGTGGAACACTCGGTCCGCCAAGCGCGCACCGCACGAGTGATGCTCCGGCCGATAGTGACATCCAAGCTGTGATCCATATTATATTGTGGGTGTAAAGAACATATACCTGCTCACGCCTTACCAAATTCAGCACCGGCATGGTACGCATTGGTACTTTCGAGCGATCGTGGGGACGGGCCGCTATGTTAGGAATGACGTGCTAGAGCGCGGCTTAAAAGTGGAGCCCCTGGGTGCGGTTGTGGCCAGGTTGACTAAGCGTATGCACGAACAAGACAGTAATGGACCCCATGCCCATCTCAAAGGCTTCGCGTCCTTGCACGCTCGTCGTCCTGTCGGCCGCCCACTCCTGCGGGAGCTAGAGGGGCTAGAAGATGCTGCCTAGCATCGATGGCTCACTCACGACTGGCGTCACTCACGACCACTGATAGCAAAACCGTCAGATAGACGGGGTGAATAAACCGGGTGGCGGTTGACCCCCCGAAATTGCCTGGGTAAAGAGGGGATGTAAGGGGTTCCAACCACCACCTCAGGAACCCAAGCCAGCCTCAGCTGCACGTGGTGCACCCTGCTATAACAGACGATGCTCTGGCGACCGGCTGATTGCGGTATAGCGCAGCCTAAATAGGCGCGGCTAAAAACAAATTTGAAAACCCGTATGCCCAGCGTGGAGATTACGGGCATAAACCCTCTTTTGGGGAGGCCTATGTCCAGCAGTGGACTGAGATAGGCTGATGATGATTGTGTAAAATTATGCAAGAGTAAGTGGAATGTTAAAACAATTTTAAACGCTTAGATTGAAATAACGGCTATAATCTATGAGCAAAATCTAAAGTAGTTAGATGTACGTCGTCAACTGATAATAATATGTAGCCAACACTACTTGTATACGAGTACATCTGGCGTGTGGATTTGTTAAAGGTTGATTTTATATGTTGTAAAACTTAACGCTCACCAACCACCATTACGTATTTTAATGATGTGCCTACCGCGTTTTTGAGCTACAATTTACATGAATAAGTTAATATCAGACATTTTGTCGTTATTAGTGTTTCCAATTTTAGTTTCCTAATTAGACATGCTTATTAACAATTCGTGCTTGATTAGAAATTTTTATGCTAATCAAGCTTTGCTAATTAGTAAAATTTAATTAAACTGTATACTTAATTAATTATTTTTCGGATCATAAATTCACAAATTCAATTAATTTGTTTTAGTTTTTGTGTTTAATACGCTCCTCCCACGATAACTGTTATTAATTGAACTTTTTAAAATGTTTGTACGATATCCTAAAATTTTTTAAATGTTTTTACTACAGCTCACGCCAGATTTTAGGGTAGGCAGAGAATATCGAGTGCCAAATATAGCTCACAATCTACCACTCTACTCGGTTTCAGCTGATTTGTATCGTTTTGGAAGGGAATGATAAGGTTGGTGATCATCGTCATTATGATCATCAGATCATAAAGACGATGATCATGGCGTTCAACAATAATTGTAGATGAATGTGTAGTGTGAAGTAAAGGCGAACCTAGGGGGTTGTTTACATCACAAGTTACGTTAAGCCTTCCAGCTGCCACTTCGATAGATAACAGTGTTAAAGCCTTGTCTTACACTTATGGTACCAAAAGCAAATCGTATTATAGTATTGGATAGTAACGTAACATCACGCCTGCAATTTCCGAAGGCGTAGGCAGAAGAGTGTAGTACCTACACCTCCACGTTTTCACCAGTTACGTTTAAGTCCAACAAGGCAAACAAACAGTCGAAGTCAGCATTATATAAAAACATGACCACAAAAATACCTAAGTAAAAATACTAGCTATTTGCATGTATACAAAAATATTCAACCTTTAAGAAAATGTATCGTGTGGTTCAATATTACAATGTGCTGTGAAATAAATCTTGATACTGGCAAGGTCGACAGGAACATGAAAAGCTTGGCTAATGTCACAACACACTCGTGACGCGTCGGAGGCGGCAACATTCGCTTTTATACACGCTTCATGTTGGGCCATGAAACTTGTTGTACGCAACGGATTCAGATTTGAAACATGTACTAAACATATGTCACTTGATTATGAAACTAAATTACATAAAACTATAATCATGGAATAGTACATAATGTTATGCTCCTATGTACGCATATACTCATAAATTCCTTGATATTATTGAAATTTATAAGGTCTTTCTCAATGAGTTGGACCATCCCGAAAACCATATGTGAGCTAAGTAGGTACATATATGTATAATACATAGATGTATTATATATGACACATATTTGAACACGTACCTTCCCTTACGGTGTAAGTAGAGAACGCGGGACAAGCACAAGTCTAAGTAAGACATATTAGTCCGGAGAATATTCTGTAGTTGCTAAGAGTAGTAATGTTCTATAGAGCCTAGAGTGAATTTAATGTGTTGTCTGCACTGAAAACTGTATATAATTTTGGCTTATGTTATGTCATATATGTCTTATTCAGTTGAATATAAATCTAAATACAGTTGAGATATGTTCTTGTATATAAGTTTCACAAATATAAAGGTCCAAATATAATGCCAGAACACACGAACCCAAGACATAACAATTTTATAAATGATTCGACTTAATATGCCAGTAATCAACAGGATTAGTTATAGGTAATAACATACCGATATCATTATTAACTCTTTTACCGCCCGTCTGTTGGATGTGGGTCCGTAATTTTATATGTAGGTAACTGTACATTTCGTTTTAAATTTGAATAATGAACATTTTACATTACAGTCAACAGTATCAGAATCATAGAGAAGTAAAAATTAAAATTCAAATAACTGCCCACGTACATTTCTATTACAATTTTTATTTTTAAAATTTGTATGCAAATGATAATAAATATTAAATTAAAAACGGAAATAAAAATACCAATGTAAATAAAAAGCTGCTTATAATTTTTTTATCATCAAAATTATCATCACGTGGCATCGCATCGTAAATCATATTTATCATTTTCCTCAGAGCTATACACTCTATAGGTAAACGCAGTAAAGCAAGAGAAAAAAGTGTGTGTAGTTGGTATAGCTTACATTTGCAAATATACGGCCTTTATGTATGTACGTATTTGTTATGTACCTAGGTGATGAAATCTGTCTAGCAGGTACCCGTTTAAATATTTATTTAACTAATGAGAATAGCAATATGTCTAATTCAAATGAAAAGGCTTTCGCATGAGTATTCAAAAGAAAATAAAGTTCTACTCGATAAAAATTACTTAAGCAGTATTTTCAGTATTGTGTTGCTCAATTTAACGATAGTCATGTATTAAATGGATCATGCTGGACTTGAAAAAGAGGATAGCTATGTTCATATAATGTATGTTATTGAAAAACGGCTAAAAACCTATCTGGGTGAGTTTCAAAGGAGCAAAAATAGGCAGCAACGTAAAAAGTAAAGTTAATGTCACAAGATACCCGACGTAGTGCGGGGCTTTTATACTGCAATCGTAAAAATTGGGGTCACGACACCCCCACGTGAACTTTCCTCAATGTGTTATATACTGTACACTCTTTAGCTATATAACGCTTTCTATATGCGACTATATATGAACACGTTAAACTACGAACTCACCAACGTTGACCACATGGGTCAAAAATTGGCTAATGGATGTCGAAAGTCTTCGAAAGAGCCGCATATATGAAATGTGTGATCATTGTACATGTATTTGGCATTCGATGCCCTCTGCCAGCCCTTTAAGGTACTTCGCGTGATCATAATGATAATATTACTATAACAATATACGTCGAAATGTGGTTTTTGTCTCACAAGCTTTATTAAACATCTCATATCTATATACCGGCGTATCTATCTACATATATATTATAAAACTGTACTAGAACGCAAAAAATAAACCTTGAGCGGCAATAACAGATGGATACTACTGCAGTTATGTTACACATAATGAGATTGGCTTTCTGTCATAAATACTCGTATAATAATAATCGATCCATTTATTAATCATTCCACTGTTGGAATATGGATCTTCTCTCATATTGAGATAGTTCACCACGCTGACCAAGTGCGGGTTGGCAGACTTCGTACACCTTTGGAAATATATATTTTTTATGAATTCCAAGGTGTGCAGGTTTCCTCACCGTTGCAGGTTTTCTTTCACATTAAGCAAATTATACTCGTATGGTTAAAATAAATAAATATTTCAGATTTCAGATGTCTTGTCGACACAGAAGCAAACAAACTTTGGAACTGCTCGTATGACATTGCTCTTTCATTTATCAAAACCATTATAATATAAACCTATATTTGTCGTCATGTTAACTAAATGTACAATAGACAATTATTAATTTATTTCGACTGCCTCGTTGGTCGAGTGGTTACAGACGCAACTGCAGATCGGGAGGTCCTGGGTTCAAATGCTGGGTTTGGTGCTATTAGATTTTTTTTATTGAGAATTTCTAGTAGTGACTCGGACTTTGGAAAGTCTCGAAGTTTGTGGCCGGTGTATGGCAATAAGGTCACCACTTATTCCATGGGACCTAATCGTAACTGGTGAAACGTGGGAGCGTAATACACTCCTCTGCCTATCCTTTCGGGGATTATAGGCGTGATATTACGTTATTTAAATAAATATCTTGAGACATACCCACACGTACCACATAATCCCAAAGTAAGTATCAAGAGAGCTTACGTTATCGTAATCAGAAGGTTGATAAACTGCATATACCTACACACATTTCAATATATACTACGAGTATAAACATTTTTTTATACCCAGTCGCAGAACAAATGCTCACAAATATGTGTTCTGGGTGGTAACCATACCCATGGCCCCCGGTGCAGCAGTCAGCTTTACTAACCACTACACCAACGGGGCAGACACTCAATCTTTAGTGTTTACCTAAAGCTACTCGTGGGATACACAGGACGGATTTAATGCCTAATGGCACCAGTCAAAAGGGTTTACTTATGCAGAAATGCTGGCGTAACCTGTGTGTTAAAATTTCATTTTATTTATGTAACCCAATTTTATGTCTATGCTCATACTCTCCAAAGTTCCGTGACATTGCAAAATTAATTTATGAGCCAACGAATCCACAAACAAAGCCGAACGGCGAATAAAATGCAGCAACTTACGAGTACAAATGAAAGATTAATGAGCGACATATCTAATTCATTCATTCATCAAAAACATTCATTCTCTGAAAAATGAATGAGTCGGAACGGCCAAAGAGGAATTGCGAATAGCTTGGGGAAGCTTAATTAAAAATTAGAGAAAACAAATCGAGACTATAGAGGGAAGTAATAAATAATGGTTGAAGTAAAATTCGTTTAAGATTTTTTTATGTTTTTTTTACATGTAATTATACCAACCGAAATGGCGAAAGAGGTCCAATTTTAAGATCTAACTCTGAAAAAACTGAAGCTAAGTTTCTGTTATCAAGCGATAATGTTATTATGTGCACTTCGATTATGATATTGAATTTTCAGAAGGAAAGGTGATATGATAAAAGTAGTTGGTACATATGGTTTGGTACAGTTGTAATATGTACGTTAACGTCCCATTACTGGACGCCAGTCTCTCTTAAAACTGCGGATAGTCTGCAACAGGAGGAGGATTAGTAGCCAATTTGTGAGACAATTTTTCTTAAGCCGACTTTAAATCCTCCAATGTTGGTTAGCTTAACGATTATTATCCCATAATAAAACAGGATCGACGGCTTAAAATGTTTACTGGAGTACAGAAATACTGGTGAACATTTTTCATTAGTTTTCACCCATCCAAGAGTCAAAGTTAGAATATTTTAGAAATGGCGTATATTAGCAAATGACACCATTAATTATCATAAATTTGTTTCAAATGACTAGCTTTAAGCCTGTGGCATTTTCGCCCTCGGTGTGTAGTCTTTTTGTGTATATCATTAATTTAAAATTATTAATACTATATTAACACTCCTAATATTTATGGACTGCAGGAAAGTGGTGACAGATAGTCACACAGATAGGTACTAAGTAAAAATACAAGGTAAACATTTTCTAGTAAATGCTTACTTCAACCGGGGCTGCTTGTACAGAACGTGACAGGCGATACTACAATTATTCTTAACTGCTATCAGATGTTCTCCGGGATAGAAAATGTGATGTAGCTATAGCAAGACCGAGTTGGTTAAAGTATTTTCTTATTGCTTTTATTCAAAAATGATCGTAAGATGGTTATTGCATACTAACTTTCAATCTATCTTTCAATCTATCTTCTATTAAATTTATGTTTTGACAATATGTGTAATGCAAAGCCAATCACTGAAAATATAATTTTGTCATAGAGTCGAGAAAGAGTACAATACAGTAAAATGTATAAAAATGTATTGTGCATTTGATCTAAAATAAAAGATAAAATTAACATCACGTCTGTCATCCCGAAAGAGGTAGGCAGAGGAGTGTAGTAAACTGTCATGTTTCATCACGTTACGTTGATCCCATGGAATAGGTGGTGAGCCTATCGCCATATACCAGAAATTCTAAATTGGAAAATTTCAATAGTACCCGACCCCGGATTTGAACCCGGGACCTCCCGATCGGCAGTCGCGCTTGCAACCACTCGACCAA
>DWMG01004505.1:0-10880 GCA_018244855.1 Elbella merops | reverse complement strand
TATATCTTTTGCAGGGTATAACTTATGCAGCATTCATTCATGAATCTCGGGCACTCACTGAAGGAAAGGAAGCTTCTGCTACACAGATCACATTATGATGTTTATTACTTCAATTTTATTATGTTACAAGGATGTGATACAATTACACTTAAAAGTCTTTAAATGTAACCAGAATATATGTAATCTATAATTTATTTTGTATACTTAGGGTTACTGCTTGTTTATATCTCCTGTTTTATCTTCACTGAGCATTTGAAATATATCGTTTTTCACATGTTTATTTATTTATTACAATATGGTTTAGTGCAAATAGTATGCACCTATTTATTCTAGAGTATATACAAATAGTTTCATGAGATTATTTTCATACTATGTAGTTTCTACCAGTTATTTTTTTACAAGTAAAATTATTTCAGAATTCAGTGTTATTACTAAATAAAAAATAAAGCCCTCCTTACCAAGGAAAAACAAATGCATACTAAGTAAAATTTTCAATGAATGTCACATGCATAAAACCAATTTATCAAGCATAAAAATGTGCTGTTGTGACTTTGTTGCACCGAAGGTGCGATATATATTATATACTAAACAAGTTCTTAAATATAAAAGAAAACGTTATAACTGTATAAATGTACTACTTCCGATAATTAACTATTACTTTATAACACGCTTAAATTAGCCTGGGTTATATGTATGTATATGATGGAATCTTTGAACTAAATTTTCACCTCTTTCTAAATGTTTGATGAACTTGAAACTTTGCACACGTCTCAAGGACCGATGACAATGTAATAATTGAATAAAAAATAAATAAATAAAAAAAACAGGAACTTAAATTAATTAACTAGACGTGTGGAAAAATGGCTAATCGCATTTTAATTGTGTCAAAATTTCGGATCAATTCCTGTTGTTCGATCATACGGAGACCACTGAGTGGTTCTTTCTAAAAAAATCTAATTAATTAATTAATTCCCCAATTCATTGAGATTGTTACAGACTGAAAAATGAAAAATAAATAATAGTCTAAAAAAACTAAAAAAACACGCTGTAATTGCTAATCGAACTAAAAACTAGAAAATATTTTTTATGACAAAAAGTTTAATATTACAGTAGTAGAAGATCGAACAATCAATCATACAATACAATATACTTTATTGCACACTATTATTCATAATGAATCGCCTCAAAATAAATTATAATAAAATTTAAGTTACTAAAGTAATAATTCAATACAAAGTAAAAAGCGTGGGGTGCTTGATATTATAAATGTTACAATCATTCTATTGGCAAATAACTATGAGAGAATAGTTATGAACCGCAGTAAAATGTACCCCACGCTTTTTAATCCGAATTGAATTATTAATTTAATAACTCTATTTTATTATAATTTTATTTTGAGGCGATTCATTATTATTGATTGTTCGATCTTCTACTACTGTAATATTAAACTCTTTGTTATTAAAAATTATTTTCTAATTTTTAGTTCGATTATCAATAAAAGCGTGTTTTTTTAAGATTTTTAAGCTATTATTTATTCAATTAAAATAAAATTACAATATTGCATACTTTACTGTGTTTATATAATGTGATAAATTTTTCGTACCTTGTAATCACAATAACACTTCCAACAGTGGAACGATAAAAGAATCGGAAAAATGCTATTTAATTAAACGACATTGAATACCAAGAAAATAACAAAATTTTAAGAAAGGAATATGATTCGAGGAATTGGATAATTTAGAAAGATTAATGGAATGCGGTGAACAGCTGACACTGACGTATACTTTTGACAGTCGACAGCCGGCCTAGGGAAGTTGTTGAACTTGTTGATTTGTTTATTTTTCAATAATTTAAAATGAATTTTTTATTGTTATGAATTTAGTTTATAATGAAATAATACCTATACTCGCCTTGTAAATATTCATGTTATGGCTGGAACCGAATTCGATAAACTCGATTCACAATTATTAGTAGAAAATGTAACGTTTCTTGATGATTGTTTCGATAGCACTTTCGTATTGCAGAATTCTTTACCTTATGTTAGAGAATATGTTACTGAAGTTCAACTTGAATGTTCGTTTACCAAAAATAAGATATTAAAAAATGTAAGTTCTTCATTTGCATCCTATAAATTAGATACCAGTGTCCACAGTAGTATATCTACTCAATATCAAGAAAATAGCAGACTGTTGAAAAACTGGGGCCTTCCTGAAGAAATCACACACAGATATGAAGTAAGAGGCATAACTCAGATGTTTGACTGGCAAGTATCTTGCTTAGGCAATTCAAAAGTTCTTATGGAAAACAGCAACTTGGTTTATTCAGCTCCTACTTCTGCTGGAAAGACCCTTGTGGCAGAAATTATTGCAATAAAAACTCTTTTAGAACGTCAGAAGAAAGTGATCATCATTTTGCCTTTTGTTTCTATAGTCCGTGAAAAAATGTTTTATTTACAAGATATCCTGTCTAGTTCTGGTATAAGGGTTGAAGGATTCATGGGTTCACAATCACCACCAGGAGGGTTGCAAGCAATTCATGTTGCGATTTGTACCATAGAGAAAGCTAATAGCTTAGTGAACAGATTATTAGAAGAAAATAATATATCAGAGCTTGGAGCAATCATAGTCGATGAATTGCACCTGTTGGGGGACCCACATCGAGGATATATTTTAGAACTTCTCCTTACCAAGATAAAATATATCTCATCAAAGTTAAACCTCAGAATACAGATTGTTGGTATGTCTGCTACACTGCCCAATTTAGAGGATTTAGCAAAATGGTTAGATGCCGAATTATTTATTACTGATTTTAGACCTATTCCCCTAAATGAATTTTGCCTTATTGGCAATAAGTTATATGATAAGTATGGGACACATGTAAGAAGCATTAATAATGTGGATTCTACTATTGTTAATGATAATATCCTCAAAATTTGTTTGGATACCATTAAAGATGGTTGTTCAATATTAATATTTTGCATGACCAAAAATAGGTGTGAAAACTTAGCACAAAATATTGCATCATCCTTTTATAAATTGGGATGTTCACCTGCTGAAAGTGGTTTAATCTTGAGGCAGCAGCTGAAGACTGAGAGTATATTGGAGGTTCTGGAACAACTTAAGAATTGTCCTGTAGGTCTAGACCAAATACTTAAAAATGTCATATCTTTTGGTGTTGCTTATCACCATGCAGGCTTGACATTTGATGAAAGAGACATAATAGAAGGAGCATTTAAGTCTGGAGCATTAAGAGTTCTTGTTGCAACATCAACACTTAGTTCTGGTGTAAATTTACCTGCAAGAAAAGTCATCATTAGATCACCGATGTTTCAGAGGCAACCTATAAATATTTTGGCATATAATCAGATGATAGGAAGGGCTGGAAGAATGGGTAAAGACACAAAAGGCGAAAGTATACTAATTTGCACAGAAGGTGAAAGAAAAGTAGGATTTGCATTGATGTTGGGTGCATTAGAGCCAGTTAAGAGTTGCATTAACAATGCAGATAAGTATATGAGATCCATGCTTGAAATGATTGCTAGTGGAAATGTTTGCACAAGGACAGAATTAGAGTTATATTCAAATTGTACCTTACTGTATTCACAAAATTTACTGTCAGATAATTTTTTATTAGAAGATACATTAAAGGAATTAACAAATTTTGAACTAATTAGAACTCAGTCTGAATGTGGAGAAGATTGTTATGTGGCTACTGCTTTGGGAAAAGCTTGTCTCTCATCATCAATGGCGCCAAACGATGGGTTGTCTTTGTTTTGTGAACTACAAAAAGCACGACAGTGCTTGGTGCTAGAAACTGATTTACATTTAATTTATCTAGTAACACCCTATAGTGTAAGTAATCAGTGGAGTGATATAGATTGGTTGCATCTACTTACCCTTTGGGAATCCTTAACTAAGGCAATGAAGAGGGTAGGAGAACTAGTCGGGGTCCAAGAGAGTTTTATAATAAGGTGTGTGAGAAATAAAAAAAATTTGAAAATATGTCCAAAGAAATTGAACATCCATAAAAGGTAAAGGTTCTTTTGTTTTTATTCTGTATTCTAATTACTTCATGCACATATATGTAAATTATACTATGGTTAACTTTTTACTGTCTTTTAAGATTTTATACTGCTCTTGCACTACAAGACTTAGTGAATGAAGTACCACTGTCTGAAGTGGCAAATAAATTTCAATGTGCTCGGGGATTTTTACAAGGCCTCCAGCAAGCGGCAGCAACATTTGCAGGTAAATATATCTGTGACTCATTAATTTCAATGAGATACTCTTATTGTTAAGTTTTATGTTTTTTCACATGTCCGGAAATGTGTGCATATTTTCAAGCAAAGCACTGCATCTGTATTTTGATCTGTTTCATATGTTAATTAATATAAAGGCAATTTCGTCCATCAGGTATGGTAACAGCTTTTTGCCGACAGTTAGGTTGGAAAAATATGGAAATGCTGATATCACAGTTTCAAGATCGCTTGCATTTCGGCATTCATTCAGAATTAATAGAACTAATTAAATTACCGACACTTAATAGTACAAGAGCCCGTGCTTTGTTTGATGCTGGTTTGGGATGCATATCAGATATTGCGTTAGCGGACATTAATCTCATAGAAAATATTCTTCATAAGGCTGTACCATTTCAAAGCGAAAAAAAAAGAGATGATGATGAGGATGATTTAGAGACTAGAAAACGTAATAACATTAAGAATATCTGGATAACTGGCTGCTGTGGTATGACTGCTAGAGAAGCGGCTAATATTTTGATTTTAGAAGCTAGAAAGTACTTGAAACAAGAGATTGGTGTCGCGGAAATTAAGTGGGATAAAGAAATAATTTCCAATAAAACGCTTGATTCTGCATCTCACTCAAATGAAAACAATGTGTCGAACATAAAATCACATACAGAAAAAGTAATTTTGTTCGCTGAATACGAACATATTAAAGAAAGTAAACTTAATACTAATGCTTTAATTATGAATATCGATGAACATGAAAAAAATTCTAATTTAATCGGTGAAGACATAAGCAATATTGAAAGAACATAAAAAGAACATAGTAATGACATTAAGCAAAGTGACTCATTGCAGGAAAAAGGTGTTTTATGTAAATCAAGGATGACTGAAAATAGCCATTTTTATGTCGACAACAAAATTAAAAAAGAGGTTACACATCTTCATTTGCAAGAAAGAAGCAATAATAATAGTCCACGAATATTAGATAAAGATGAAATATTTTGGGAATCATTGTCCTTTACTGATACTGTTATTGATAATATTTCTAAAGCCCAATCATCGGAAAAATTTTTTTCGCCGAATATTAGCTTCGGTGACATCGAAGTAAAACCCACAAGTCCGATAAATAATCACAAAGATTTATCAAAGTCATCGGGTAGTTCTATTAAAGATGTTAGCCTGTTTTCATCTGATACTGAAAGCTCTTTTTTAGACGAAAGTTTTCCTGTTAAATCCAAAGAGGAAGTGCTAGATAGAAGCGTATTGAAATATAAAAAAAAGCCAGACGATGCTATTGCTAATGATTGTACTAATTCAAATGCTAATGCTGTTGACAGCGAACAAGATGATGATATAAAATTAAGATATGACGAAGAAAATGATATATTTGATGAATTTGGTGGAACTTGTCTAGATAATGAAGTAATAAATACGCAGGCGATTGAAAACATATCTGTAAAAAATAATTTTATAAGTCCACTCAAACGCTCCTTGGATGCTAGTGATAAATCGTTGGTTCAATCAGCAAAAAAGAAAAAGAAAGTAATTGAAGCGGATTTCCCCTCAACATGGATTAATAGTTTACATAGTATGGACTTAAATCACATGGTGATGAAATTTACTAATCACACTTTATACTGCTATATATTAAGGGAATGTGACATTTTAAACATAGAGAAATTTTTTGATAGTCACAATCTTGCAGCAATGATTACAGAAATGGAATACATAAGTCCGGCAAAGACCACGTTAATAGGAAGTAAAGTGTTGAAAAGTGGAACTTCTTGTGAAAGCATTCCAAATCGAACCACAGCGAAGTCATTAATGAAAGCAATAGTGGTATGCTTTGGACAGAATTTATGTTTCTATTTCGATTTGACGTCTTGTGGATTACAACTAAAATTACTGCTATCAAAGTGGCTGGGAAATAAAACTGTTATATTACGGGTACTGTCACTGAAATCGAATCATTTAAATGTGGAACAGTATTTTCAAAATAAAATATTGGCACGCTATAGCGACATAGCATTAACAGAGTGGCTTATAGATAGCGACACGAGGATTTCAAATATTTACGATTTGGTAAGGTTCCTAGTTCAATTTAACATATTAAATTTACCCGAGCTCTAATAAGGGTTGCAGCCAGAAGACTAGTACTTTATTTTAATTTTTTTAGGCTTTAAAATACTACAATTTGGATGTACCAAATATGGAAGTAGAAATCAGCAATGAAAAAAAGTTATTTAAAGATTTAAAATCTATTGAACAAATGTGTTTTAAAGCGTGGTGCATTTTCAATGTCGGTGAACAACAGCACCAGACTTTATTACAACAATATAATTGCAGTAGCACTATATGTAAGTAATATTTCCATTGTATCATTTTTTCTCTCGAATTTAAAAAATAATCTATGTTCATTTGTTATTGCCTGTTTTTTGCTGTTTGTTTTAGGTTTGTAATATTCCAAAAAAAATTGCTACGTATGCTGGTAGTAGATCTTTGACTTTAATTAGCAAAATGAATTTTATTTTTATCTTTAGATTTTTACAAATGTATTGCCTATTTTCATTTTTCCACATACTCCACATATTTTATTTTTCCACATAATTACTAAAGACATCATATCTTCTATCTAATATTTTCAAGACATCTACAATTATTGTGCTTTTCTCTTATTTATTTTAAACGTGATTGATATTTTTTTAAAAGCTTAGGTTGTCACGTTTTTTTAAGCTATTTTTAATACGGCTTTGTATAATTGCGATTGTTGAGTTGTCTTCCGCTTAGTCATGTTATCATTACCGTCGCCTCTGGAGAGCTCTTCTCTATATCTGTGCCATCTTTAAAGGTCTCGTGATACAAAGTGACACGACCATGAGCCGTCCTCGAGTCGAGCCCCCGATTAGAATTATTAAAAGTTCTCGGACACTTAAACATTGATAGCGAAGTATCTCCCGTACCTTCATAAACGCATCTTAATGAACGTCTATTTAAATTACACGTGAAAATGCTCATTTTGATATCATTTTTCTTTTCTCAGATGAATTAGAAGATATTGAGACTTACGTATTGAAAATATTAGCCTACAGTGAAAGACGTGGAGTTACCGTTGATAAGAATCTAGCCTCACAACTTTTGATAGACGTCAAAAGATCACAGGAAGTTCTTCAATTGAAGGCGTTTTCGATAGTCGGATATCATTTCAACTTCAACTCCTCGAAAAGTGTTGCTAAAGTATGTATGTTTGTTTTCATACATTACTCATTTCTATTATGTCACATACTAAGGGCTTCTGAAGCTTCCTGTTTATGCGAGCGGATTCAAAAGGACTTATGCTCTTTGGTGACGAATATTTGTCGTTGATAGTATCTCATAAACAGAATTTCCGTTTCTTCTTATGTCTTGAAAAGATATTCTTTAATATTTGGGAGTGACAGCATGCAATGTGAACTATTAATGAGTAGATCTTAATTTAAAAAACGACACTATATAGTTATTTAAGAAGAAAGTTATAAATATTTCTTGTTTTATTTAGGTTCTCGGGATGTACAAAGGTCGAAAAATAAGTACGAAGAAAAGTGTTCTTGCTGCCCATGGCAACCCGCTGGCGAGTATTGTAATATTCTGGAGGAAGTTGAATTCCATTTTAACGAAAACCTTGTATCCTCTCACCGAAAAAGCCTGCGTTTACAGCTCCGACAATAGGTATCAGATCAGTACTTTTTTAATTACATAACATTTTCTAATTAAGTCTAATTACTATCCTGTTAAATTTTGCCATCAACAATCCTCAATTAGGATCCCGTACATTGACACAGATAAAGGGTTTCCTATGATAATGATATCTAAGAAGTTATTTGTCGTATGTAAATTTGGCAGGAGATACAATTATTGTGAAGTTAGGGCACCAGCGATTTAATCATGTAATTTAATGCGAAGCGAATAGGGGTTGGCGTTTTGGCAAAGTCATGAATAAATAATCCGTGATTCCATTTGCAGGATAACCCCCTCCTACACAATGTTCACGTGCACTGGTCGAATTAGTATGCACGAGCCGAATCTGCAGAACGTACCGCGAACATTTTCCGTGCCCCTAAAGTATCTCACTTTAAAGGATTCCGAATCCAGTCACGACGTGATGGAGTTCAATTGTCGGAATGTGTTCAGGGCTGCGCCGGGACATGTTCTGGTGTCAGCGGATTACTGTCAACTTGAAATGCGTATTCTGACTCACTACAGCGCTGATCCGACGCTGACCAAAATCATGAGTTCGGACGTTGACGTGTTCAAATCAATAGCGTCGTCTTGGAGCGGTGTATTGGAGGAAGAGGTATGTTCAAGAATATGTCTGACATATTTTTATTATTTTAATAGGCAAAATACCTCTAAAATGTTTCCCTAAATGTTAACCTTAACATGTAGTCCCGCTAATATTGGTAATCACTGCAACTCACGAAGCTCTTAAATCAATTGCAACTGAAATAGGTAAATTGGTAAATTGGGCGACAAATAATCTTGTTTTCCTTTTTTGCAAAAAGAAAAAACGTCGTGCCCTGTAATATACTATACCTGTACTACCTTGCCTTCTCAGTTCAAGTCGCTCTCCGACTCTGTAGTTGAATTTAAAAAAGGTAAAATTGACTCTGAATTTGTATGTGCCCCGTAGGCCCTTGGGAAATGTATGCATTTGATTTTGCTTTGTCGAAAAATAAGAAAATAAAATTATAGTCGCTTCTTATGAAAGAATGTAATTCCTACAATCGTAATCACTATTTTCGTTTTTACTATATTCATAAAGAAGAATATAATGTAATTCCTATCTTCGTAAATAGTATTTATATAATTCCAATTTTCGTCATTGATATTTTTGTTATTACTATTTATATAATCCCTATTTCCGGATTTCCTATTTACGTTACATTCTTCTCTATCTGGCATAAACAATTTTCCTCACGCACTCACTTTCGGCATAAGCTCGGACTGCACAGTTGTATAAATTCTAGGTGGACGACGACCTTCGTCAAAAAGCGAAACAACTGTGTTACGGTATCATCTACGGTATGGGTAACAGAACTCTGGCTCAGCACCTTGATGTCACCGAAGCTGAGGCAGCGATATTCATGGATGCCTTCTATAAGACTTACCCGACCATTCAAGTCTTCGTCGATCAGATTTTAGAGGCCTGCAGGAGAACTGGTTACGTGGAAACAATTAAGAAGCGACGCAGATACTTACCTGATATCAATAGCTATGTAACCACCAAACGTAGTAAGTAAAGACATGCGCATATAATTCAGGAATGTGTGTTTCTGGGTATGACATTTTGTACGTGCGTTCGACTTTATTTTTAAAAGTAAGTGAAATTTATCGCAGTTACGAAGAACTGGTTTCATTTAAATAATAGTTTATAGTAAATATAATGTTATGAAATGTACAATTAATTGTTATATTATTTATTATTAATTCACTGAAAATAATATTTTTATTATATCATGACTTAGACCGTATTTAGACCGTATTTATTAGACCGTATTATTTAGACGGAATTAGACCGTATTTTACGGGATGGGCAAACCCTAAATATCTGGCTACTATTTACTAAATGTGTCTATACTTACTAACCTCAGGTGCTTAAAAAAACTTGCACAATTTTGCTGCCTCATCAGTCGAATGGCTGCAAGCGCCGTTGCATATCGGGAGGTCTTGAGTTCAGTCCCAAAATCGGGCAGTTATTTTCCTTTTTAATTGGCTTTGTAACTTGACATTCCAAATAGGCGCTCGGAGTCTGGAATTTGTGCTCGGTGAATGGCGGTAGACTCACCGTTTATTCGATAGTGGGACGTAAACTGAACTGGTGAAAACGTGAGAGAGTACTTCACTGCTGACTTATCCCTTATGGACGGTTAGGTTGACGGTTTTAATCTTATTATTTTTTATGAATAGGAGCAGCAGAACGCCAAGCAATAAATACGATGATTCAAGGCTCGGCTGCCGATATAGCCAAGGCGGCGATGTGTGCCATCGACATGCAGACAAGCGAGGATACAAACAAAGCGAGCCTGGTCTTGCAAATGCACGACGAACTCATTTACGAAGTACCTGAAGATAGCAAATATTCTTTCATTACAATAATAAAAGAAGTCATGGAAAGAACTATTGGTCTCAAAGTTCCGTTGCCAGTCAAAGTTAAATGTGGACACGCTTGGGGAAGCTTGGAGGAAGTCCAGATATGAAAATAATGTACAATTAGCTGTTTACAATATCATGTTATATTTCAAGAAATTATGTGATAATTAAAAGTATTTTAATGCATTTGAATGCCTTTGAATTTTTATTATTTTGACTTGAATAAAATCATTTGTTTTAACATACTATTCAACGTTATGCATTTAATAGTGTAACGTTTCATGATAACAAAGTATACTGTTTACAATTTCACATTGTTTTACACTAATTCATTGGGTTCGGCCACGTTACTTTTAATTTAGAATACTTTTATGTAACACGTTTTATAAATGAATCTACCCACTTATAGGATATACTAACATAAAAAAGTAATAAAACATGAATAAACACAACCTGAAATTAGTTCTGAAATAATACGAGCGCCATCTTCTCTTCCACCCGGAAGGTTTTC
>DWMG01004504.1:0-10881 GCA_018244855.1 Elbella merops | reverse complement strand
TGCCTATTGGCATTCTCTTCCAGTCAACCCTGGGTGATGGAGAGAGCATATGGTAGGTGCATAGCATAAATAATTAATCAATTAATTCTTTAATTTTTCTTTAGAGTCCTAGATTACACATATCTATTTGTTCTGAGTAGGGTGTAAAAAAAGGATATATTTAAGTATATATCTATATGTATATAGGTTCTAATCGTAACATAGGCTCGCTTTAGGCGTACTTTGAGTTCATATGGCCGTGTGTGGATGTGGCTCGAGAAATTTGTAACTTATTATTTAAATAAATACTGCATATAGTTAGAAGTGAATATCTTCTGAGTGTTTTTAGATTTGATTCTCCCACGTTTTAGAGTATGCGGTTTGAATTGTAGCGACCTTGTTTACTTTCTAGACATGATGTGCATTCATTGATGACATATTCACTATAACAGTAAAATATAATAAATATACGCCGGTTTCGGAGACTTCTAATTCCTCCATCAGTCAGAACACGAACAAAACCGACGTGCATGTATAAATAGATTGATGAATGTGGAAGACGCACGGCAGGTATGTACGGATAGGGATATTTGGCACTCCGTGCTCTCTGTCTGCCCCGTAAGGGACTTCGCGTGAAGATATTTATGTAAAATATAATATTGTAAAGAAATGCATATTTTATAGTTTTCTTAGGGTGTTTTATGTAGGGTGTATAAAACCGAAAATCTACATCAGTATAATTTTGACGTTTTTTTTAATCAGTGTATCGTAATTATGGTGAAACCTAAAATTAAAAAAGCATATTCATTTCAAATAAAAGCATAGTTAACAAAAGGTCGAATTCATTGCAATGGATGACCTAAATACTTCACCTACATAATTCTTTTCCTCTAAGGAAATCGGAAGGAACATCGGAACTGACTCATCGCGACTGCGACGTGACGACCACGACTCGACGGCGCCATCTATTTCTCTATTATTCTATTTTGAGATAACTATGTCTAACGAATTATGACTCAATTAAGTTTAAATTAATGGTGGTCGCTGTTTTATTGGAAAGACTATATGAAGCAGAATTTTGTATTTAAAGATAAGTCGAGGATTGGGTGTAGCACATATTACATATAAACATGTGCATCTACGTAACATCACGCCTGAAATCCCCGAAGGGGTAGGCAGAGGAGTGTAGTATACTCCCCCACGTTTCCTCAGTTACGTTTAAGTACCATGGAACAGGTGGTACTATTGGATTTGTCTAACTTGAAATTTCTAGTAGTAGCTCGGGGTCTACATTTGTGCCAGTTGTATGGCAATACGCTCACTTCCTATTTCCTATAGTGGGACGTAAATGTAACTGGTGAAATGTGCGAGTATACTACTCCTCTGCTTACCTCAACCGTGATTTACAGGGCTGATGTTACACTCCACATTAAAAACATTTAAAAAAACATTATCAAGTATTAGGTATACGTATAGACAATATCTTAGTGATTTCAAATGCATCCATTATCAACATAATACACTCACGCCAAGTCTCGTACAGGATAAGCAGAGACACCAATATACGTGAACTACATAAAATTTCCGTATTATGACATGAATCTAATTTCACATATTCGAATAGCAATTAATGTCAATTATTATTATATTAGGAGGCCATCACTCAATGCGGACCTGTATCGTATTAACGTGTAGCGAGCGGGCCATTAGGGGCCGCTTATGCAAATTGCCACCAACGCGAACATCATCCATCATGTCCCGTCAAACTTGTCCGGCGCGAGGCGTCTTCGAACTGTTTTGCGGTGAGATAATTTGTAAATATCTTGTGACTTATCTTTTGATTGTTATGTGTGTGTATCGACTTAATGGTCAGTTGTGTACACTTTATGGTCACTAGTTAATCGTACATATTTAATGATTATGTCTATCAACTTGGTGGTTACGTATGTACATATATTAACTAGTGGTTATTTATATCAATTTTTATATAAATAACATTGTTCCTTAAGTGAAAACGCTTGAGATTTTACGCATGTGATTATTATGTTTGCTTATAGTCACACACAGACCGTAAATTTATGTATAACACACACATGCCAGAGTGATCTGACATCAATCATACAGCATCAAACTTGTTTAGACGGCGTGAAACATCTTCGAACACACGTGTTTTTAAGTGACGTTCCGAGGAAAGTTGTGACTGAATGTTGATGATGATTAATGTCTCATAAATATGATAATTAGTGACAGTGTATTCCGTTTAAGCTCCGCGCGTTGATTACAGTGTAAATTCCTATGTTCTATGGCGAAGTGCAAAAATTTTAGGGAGGAGCGTAAAGTTTTAGTTTTCAGTGTAAAATTTCAAAGTGTAGGACTTTTATGCGACATAAGATACATAAAATTCCTCTCAATTAAGCATTACTAGACCGACGGTCATGGTTTTAACGTTTAAATAAGTATTAACGTTTAAATAAACATTTAAATAAACATAATAGGTTTCGGACACAATTAAAAAATGTTGTTACTAGAATAACAAATTTTTATAAATTAATAGGTCATTAAGTGTGTTTTTGGATAAATTAACATAAAAAATAATGATTAACTTAATATTTGCATGAATTAAAATATAATTATATCACTAATGTGTTTTAAATATAATACATTGGACTGATACATATGATATTTAAGATTACATATGAAAAATTCCGTTTTAAATTTCTCATAACCGTCGTTGTCAATTATTGTTTACGTCATCAATAAAGATAGATTTAAAGTTCCGTAAATTATATAAATGAATTGCTTTTAATGTGAAAATATCAATTAGTAATATTGACGAATTTAATCAGAATTATCAATTCGTATTTTCTTGACGAGTAATTAATTTTGTAGTACACCTTGTAAACAATTATCTCCGACTTTACAAGTGGAGATCTGTTATAAATCAAAATCCAAACTAAACGTTGCGATTAAGCAGCTACCTAAAGGAGATATCTTTAGTAATAAAGTCTTTTAACACAGTACAATGGAACGGGGTCAAAAGGCGCCTTACAATAGCTTTCGCCTGCTTTTGTTCGGCCACTTTAGTCTCGAGTGGCCTTAACTTCGGAACCGCCACTGAAAAAAGCTCATCACCCACCAACTTTCTTTCATCCGACTAAAAAGTAGAGTCTCTGTTATTTTATTAAACGCGTCGTTTTTAATCTCGTGGCGAGATTGTTTCATTTTTATAAAAGGTAGAGTATTTTATAAAAGATAATTTTAATGGAAGGATATTTGTTGGCTTCATACTCGTGCATAGTTAATTAGCTATTATATAAGATAATCTGTTAGTGTGTAATGTATATATTATTTATGGCGTAATAGAGACTAAGTAAATAAATCAAATTTTGAATTTTAGGTAAATATATGAATGTATTCTTTATAGATAATGTAAGAAAACTAATGGTTTGATAATAAGCAGCTTAATCAGTACATATATAAGCAGAAATGCGTAGGTAATAAAGGGTAAGTCCACCTACTACATACCTTAAAAAACCTGTATGAAATTGTAGACAGTGCTACGTCGTAGAGCGTCTACAAATCGTATTTATTTCGGAAACGAATTTAGTTTTATATATTATATAAACAAAACGATATAATTAATTTCTTTTTTTAAATATTTCCTTATTAAATCATGTTTTAGCTATCAATAATATGCTGATATAACTGTAATGATGTCCCTTTTTTGGTGACAACATTTATACAGTGGTAATATTTATAGAAAAATTCAAACAATGTATATCAATTAAGAGGAATAAATGAATATTCTACTAATGAATGGTATGTTAAAAATATTTAATGCATATGATAGTCGGTCATCATTTTATATCTATTCAAATACTACTAATTAATAATCACTTCATCATCATCATCAGCCTGTCTCTGTTCACGGCTGAAGATAGGTAATAGATTCTCTATAACCAAAGTGTGCAGGTTTCCTCATGATGTTTTCCTTCACCGTTAGCAAGTGATATTTAAATTTAAAACGCACTTTTTGTAAAAAGGTGCGCTCCGTGGGTTTGAACCCGGCACCACCGGAGTGAGGGGCTGAATTCTTAACTACTAGGCTATCACTGCTCAAACTACTAAATAATATTATAATAGTCTTGCTGCGATGATATCCAAATAAATGTACAGGGGAGAATTAGAACACGTACGTTCCATATCCGATCGGTAATACGAAATAAACGACTCATGACAACTACACCTCTGAAATATAAATGTTGGGTGCCAATCATGTCCCCGTCTCCATCTGCGCAGCGCCTCAGCAGATAATATATCACAGCTTTCAATAAAATGTGCGAACATAATGACGATGGCTGCGCGGAAAACGCGTGCGTAGCTCTTTGGATGCGGTAACCAATTGTAGAGACTTTTTGAGGGAAATTACGCAATTGGATTAAATCATAATTTTTGACTTATACATTGATGTCTGTGTTGCTTTTTTGTGCTTCGATTCTCAACGGTCTCCGAGGCGTAATATAATAATTGATGGATAGCTCGATGAAGATTACTTAGCAATGGTTTCTAGGATGTATTTTAACTAATCCATTTGAAGAAAAACTCTCTCCTTTCAGAATAACAATGGTTAACGCTATAAGCTGTAATGTTGCCCGAGTACTGGTTAGTAAACTACGTACGCCTTAGTAAATATAGAAATATAACCGAATAAAAAGCACTCTATATAACATCTCTATATATAACTTCTCTATGTAACTAAGAGAGTAAGTACTCTATATAACTAAGGGAATAACTACTCTACATAAGTTCAGACTTCACTACTCTGTGTAGATATTTTTCTTTTCGTATATCCCAGTGCCTGTCACAAATATACATTCACTGTATGTGGGAACGCGTAAAATTGTGTAAAACGTCTCCAAGCGTCAGGTGCGACGTTTATTTCCGCGCCCGAGTAATATATTAACGTGGTACTCGTGCTCGAAGATCTGTATGGAAATGTGAGGTACAATACATGTTGCTCCATATGTATAAGTTGCTACATAAATAAAAGTATATACATATGTATGTGGTGGATATGTGCGTGTGTGCGTGTCTCTAGGGTTTGATTACATCAGCATTAACAAGCATTTTTGGATATAAAATTGATCTTTTTGTTGCAAAACGTTTTCGTAACAGTATCTTCCCGAAAGGTGTACAAAGATAAATTTGTAATTTATTCTTAGGGTCGATTTTTTAAAAGATTAAATAGATTCACTATTATAACTGGGCGTGTCAGTGATTTGAAAAAAAATGAAATTTTCACAATAATGTGAAAAATTTAAGTAAAATATGTATGCTATCATATTTTCCTTTCAAATTGTGTTTGGATGTTTTTGTTGAAAATATTAATGCTAATTTTATTTTGGTTTAATTATTCATAAAAGTATTTATTTCATAATCTTAGGTTAAAAGTACAGTGAGATTAATAAATATTATCACCTTCATTACATTTACATTATATATTTTTTATAATAGTTGTCTGTTTATATTTTTTATATTGAACAATCCTTAATATTGTATTAATAAGACTCCACATTCTTGAAACGAGGTCGAGATTTTAATTCACCACATTATCTCAATACTTAACCATTACTTGCTTATTTTAATAGAAAACCTACCTCCACTTTTATTCAAGACGGAGTATGTAATGTTTTCATTTACACCTTACTGCTTATAAAATAAGATTCGAATTGCTCTGACGTGTAAAAAGTAGGTAAGTATTTCAATTCCGTCAGAGGAATTCGAGAAAAGCAACGTCATAGGTTTAAGCGTTTTGATGACGTCATAAAAACCGTGTCGTTATAACGTGTTACGTTAAAATCAACGGTGTAGAGCTAAGCTATTTTGAACTCTATTTTTAGGTGATAGAGTTTACAGAGAGGTGTTAAGTTTTTTAAAATAAACCAGAAAGCAATAAAACCTTTTACTCGTGAATCACGGGCTGTATGAGATATTAAACGGTGTAAGCGAAGGACGTTTTCGAGGCTTTGCAGAATGATAAGTAGCAACTGTGGGGATAATTTAGTGTCTAGTTAGCTCTACAGCTATCAATTAACGTTAGCGATTAATGTACCAGGCGTAGGAGATGAAATAGACAACTTTTATTAAAGGAGAAATGACTAAATAACGTTAATTATTCTATTTATTACCTATTATTTATTATATTCTGAGTGAATTATGTATTATTAATGTATGTCGCCATGGCAGGTGCCTAATGTGGTAGGCAGATAGAATCGAGTGTTAGAATGTGATCCTTATTTGTCTTCTACAATTATTACTCCATCATATCCGCTAGTCTATATCAGATACTTCAGGTTGCCCTATCAAATAATGAATGAAAAAAGAACGAAAGAAAAATGCTACGGGGAAAATTTTCACAGAAAGTGTACAGAAATCAGTAATAGACGTCACTACAGATAAAGTGATCGAAGCGGATGAACATGGAAAGGAACTGGGAAATTTCGTTTATACTTATAACTTGTTACTATTTTGCATCAAGTTATGTGAAAAGTTGAAGAAGCAAAACCTCTTCGAATATGTTTCGTGGCAGTGGATTTCATCAGTAAAATCTTTCTATATAAGTTACAGTATGTACGCTCATTGAGGGAGGCCTATGTCTAGCAGTAGACTGAGATAGGCTGATGATGATGACGATATAAGTTTTATTTACAAGCTTTACAATTCATCATTAATTACGAACATCATATCAGTAACATAACGCTCTTAATAATAAGTAATTAATAGGAAATCATTAGTATGTCTTATATTAATTCACTCTACCACAAAAAAACCCTCAAGTTTTTCAATTATTTTAGATGAATATAGAATCGTTTTGTTTAAATCTTATCACTTACTTCAGGGCATATTTCAGGCTGATTATATTTTTTTAAACTGCATACTCCATTTACATATTTATTAAAGTACAGATACGTGAATGATGAAAGAGTTGTTTTTCATTTATTAAAAATCGTAATATTTCCGTAACAAAAGACGTGTGTATCAAAAAAGGCTGTGTAAAAGCATCAAAAGAGCCCGTTTTCGAGCGCAAAATTTTTACATGCGGTACATTTTGAGTACATACGGTGCAAAATAGTTTCCTTTATAGAATTCGACAGTGTACAAAATCATCACGCTTTCCCTTCGCGCTTTATATGGGTGGAGTCGTGGTGTGTTCACGCCGATACGCAAAAGGTATGTTACGGTGAAAGCGGGACACAAAGCTTTGGCGGATTTGCGATTCTAGTTAATCGTCAATGAACCAATCATCTATTTGAAAAGTATGAGTTTAATCTCAGTGGAGCGCTGACAGAGTGAGCAGTAAAAGTTTTATTTTCACATATTCACTGTACAACGGTTTCAAACCATCACCAGAAATAGATGTTTAGAGTGAGAAATAAAAGTCGTTGTAACGAAGGCTCCAAATAAATCGGTTACACAAACACTGACCGATTAGTCATACCGTGATCGATTTATTACGACACTACATATTAATTCATATTTTCCACTAGCACTGCAGCTCTACATGGATATTTATGTAAAAAGCTTTACGATTCCGTCGCGCGAGTTACGTTTGATGTTATTATGCGTTCCGTTTTACGCTGCCTTCATTTGGTAACCGTCACGAAATAAACTATTTTTTGTACGATCGACGCGCGCTCGTAAAACGGTACGCGCCGGTGTCATATTGGATTTTACGAGATATAACTTACTTATTCACTGTTTTGAACTGTCCCTTTTAGGGTTGGATGGTAACGGAACGCCGTTCAGAACGTTACCGGACAATATGGCGGTTGGCTCGTTTTTTTTATTTTTATTTTTGTGGATGCGTTTGTTTACGGTCGCGTTTTTACTTCACTGATTTTTGTGACCCGTTATTAAAATAAAATTTTACTTTCGTGATTCGTATGACATCATTATTTTGTAAGTTTACTCTTGTACAAAAATAAAAACCGGAAGAATGAAAACCGGAAGTATATGTACATAGCTTGGTTTTCACATCCATCAGGAAAAAAGTATTTGTGATGCATAATTAACATTTTTTTGATTTTTTGTCCGATTAATAAAAATATTCAATGATATTTTTTGCCAGCCCTACACAAGACAAAGAGGTCATTACAAGCGAAGGCACGTGTCGTGAGGAAACCAATAAATACTCGCTATTCGTCAAACTTCAAAGGCAGTGATTAACCCATAAAACTCGTTTGGGATATTGCAGCGTCTATGCGCCCCTTAAAATGGGCTTAGTTAAGGCCCATCGGCACGCCAACCTCCCATATTATTTACGATCTACTGAATGTAATGATCCTTTGTTTTCAGTTTTTCACACAAGACTGATTGGTAAATGAAAATATATGATTGATATGAAAATACACCTACATATAATTTATACTCTTTCGCAATTTTTACTACAACTTATTCTGGTTGGAGATTCGCATTCAGTAATGTAATGATACAGTGATACACACATTGGTCGAGGATGCTGGTAATGATGACGATGGTGAAGTTCATACACATACAAGTATGAACATCACATACAAAATGACACTCGGTGCATACTTAAACAATAACAATAATCCATTAATTAATTTAATTATTCATGTACACAAACAAATTTAAGGTAAATAAGGAATGATATCTATACGAAGGTTACTACTTATTACTAATATTTTTTAGTGATTAAAAAAATAAAAATTAAACATTATAATAAAAACAATACCATCCCGCGGATGATTGCTATCAGATCTGATTGCAACATTCAAAGGTTGTTCACAAAGAAATGTGAAATATGTAAATTAACGGTAAATATTGAAAATTTAGAGTGATCATAAACAATAAAAGCAATGTCGGATGTATCGGCATTTGTATCTAAAATTTGTTCCTTTAACACAAAGGAATGGAAGGGTACATCTCTTCCATTCCTTTGTCCATTATTTATTAAAAGAAATACTCATTCTTAAAATTGAACGTAACATCATGCCTCTAATCTCTGAAGGAGTAGGCAGAGGAGTGTAGTACACTTCCACGTTTCACCAGTTACGTTTACGACCCATGGAATAGGTGGTGAGCCTATTGCCATACACCGAGCACAAGTCCAGACTCCGAGTCACTACTAAAAATTCTAAATTAGAAAAATGTCATAGTACCCGATCCGGGATTTGAATCCAGGACCTCCTACCTCCTGATCGGCAGTCGCGCTTGCAACCACTCGTCCAACGAGGCAGTCCGAGGCAGTCTTAAAATTGACACAACAACAAACACAGTTTGTTATTTAAATGGCAATTATCTCACGAAACTCAAAGTATACATAAAAAGTAAAGTTATATACAATACAAGCTCGACTCCACTGCGACAAATTCCGACAAATGAATAAGACTACGGCAAGCGACAAAGTCGAAAAATACCCGCGACGGGTTTAATTACCTCGATCAGTCAACCCGCTGCTTGTTAGGACCCCAGCTCTATAATATTACGTGGATAATTTATTTTTAGGCTTAGGAAGTCGTTTATATAACATCTATCGTTATAAAAATTAAATTGTGGTCCATGTATTATTTTATACAGTCGCTCATTTATTCAATCTTTCATTCAACCAATTAAGTAGGAGTGTAAGTGATTTAAAATTGTCGTTCATTTATGTATAACAATGTATCGGTTAAACATTTCATTGACTTAGCTCTCTCTATGTATAATTCCCTATTAGAAAACTCATTCAAAATACTTTTACTTTAACGAATATCATTTATAGTATTTTACATTCCCGTAATGATTATTTCAATTGAAATATTATTTATTACAAAATTTAAGATATTACGGTTATATCAGAGATTGTAATTATAAAACGTAACTTCACGCCTGTAATCCCCGAAGAGGTAGGCAGAGGAATGCAGAATACTCCCACGTTTCACCGGTTACGTTTACGTCCCACTACCGAATAGTTGATGAGCCTATTGCCATGCATCGAGCACATAATTATCCAGATTCCGAACCACTACTAGAAAATCTAAATTAGAAATTTTTTTTACTGAACTTTTTTAATCTTAAAAATATGTGAATCTCCATTTATAGTTGAAGATTTTATTTTATTTCCACGTTGTATTTTATTAATTACTGCGTATCAAAAATATCTTGTTCATAATTTAAAAAAAATGTTCACAAGAGGAGTCAAAAGTATAATCTTGTACCTTGTTTCGTCAAAAAAAATATATATTTCATCTTGGAGAAGAAAAACCGGTGGATTACAAATAAGACAATTCAATTTATTTTTTAAGTTCATTAAAAGCCTCGGTGACAGGCTTTTAAGATAATTGCTTGGGAGTGTAATTACTGAGTTGAGGTTTATGTAAAACACAGCGTTCTCTTTAATGTATTTATATTGTGTCAGAAAAACATAGGTGTTTGTGTTAAGTAGTTAATGTCATACGGTCCACGTTCTTGGTCTAAGTCTAGATTCTCCGGGTGATAGATTTATAAACGTCTTAAACTAGAATAGAAAACAGAATTACACGATTCATACTACACTTTATGTAACTTTCATTTTTTTTTTCAACCCACTACAATTCCACTGTTGGAATATGGGTCTCCTCTCATATCGAAAGGGTTAAGGCCATAGTCTGCCACGCTGGCCAAGTGCGGGTTGGCAGACTTCATACACCTCAGAAAATATTTTTCTTTTTTTTTATAAATTCTGAGGTATGCAGGTTTCCTCACGATGTTTTCCTTCACCGTTATCAAGTGATATTTAAATATAAAACGCACTTTTGTAAAGAGGTGCGCGCCATTGGTTTGAACCCGGCACCCCCGGAGTGAGGGGCCGAATTCTTAACCACTAGGCTATCACTGCTACCTCTCTACTTCCTACTACTT
>DWMG01004503.1:0-10883 GCA_018244855.1 Elbella merops | reverse complement strand
GAAATATAAATAAATAGTGTCCAATAAGTTCAGAGATGTGAGTTGTTATGATATAGGTACTTATGCGTGTACTTCGAGGTACTTGAGATGGAAAGCTATTCAGGATAATATAGTGTTGACACTAACTATATTTTATTACAGCTACATTAGCTATGTGTATTCTATATAGTTCAATATTACCATCATTGTGCTCAGCTGTTTCTGTATTTGGTCTTTTGAAAAATATGATTCTCCTTGAATGTTGCTTTACACAAGTCTTGTACTCTAGGAAAATACAAAGATGTAAAAAATGTAGTCTCATGTGTCCTTTGTCTTGAGTTT
This sequence comes from Elbella merops, assembly GCA_018244855.1. Lineage (NCBI taxonomy): Eukaryota > Metazoa > Arthropoda > Insecta > Lepidoptera > Hesperiidae > Elbella > Elbella merops. The sequence goes on along the minus strand of DWMG01004503.1, from coordinate 10,562 downwards.
TTTTGTGTGAACTGATACTGAAAACTCATCGAGAGACTTTATGGACTGCATTATTATTAACATTTGAAGTGGAGGGGAAGAGTAGAATCAAGTGTCACTTCGACCTTATCAGATCAATTATCACTGACACCTCTTGTAATGTCTGGCTGTCTAGTACCGCGGGTAGAACTGTGATTGTCTTGAGTGGGAGAATTTTGGTCTGACAAGAGAAAACCCAGTAGTCTTCCAGCAACGGAGTCCTTAGTTAATTAGTAATAAACAGGACAAGAATTTTAAAAAGTAGTATACACCTGTAATCCCCGAAAGGGTAGGTAGAGGAGTATAGTACACAACCATGAAGACAAGAATAAATAAGCATCTTCTAACAAGCGTGCTAAATCCTACGCAACATCTGCCTGATCTTGCAGTCAAACCCGAGCCTATAGCTATTAGAGAAACATTACGATACATTCACAGAGTATACTAAAGGTGGTGTATTATATTGTCTGGCAAAATCTTCAGGATGGATGGAGAAACCCAGATTTCTTTTGCACGAAGTTGTTTACTAAACGGCGAAATAATAGACGCAAATAGACAAGACAACGTTGCGCGTTTCAATCAATCTCTGTGGCTTCAAATGTATATCGTTGGAAACCCCTCAAGGATAACGTTGGAGCCGTAATGAACTCTTCATAATAGTTGATATCGTCTTTTAGTGACATTTTATTTAACTCTAAAATATTGAACATTCGAATACTAAAATATCATTTAGGATGGTTTTTTTCTACCAAAATCACAATCTCTCATCTCAATCGTATTTTCTATCAAAATATTATAATCATTATTATCATCAAACCTTTTTTACTGTCGCTGTCTATTTTCTATCATTCGATAGAAATTTAAAAATGATCTGTGCATTATTTATTCAATTTTATTATGAATTTATTCGTGAATAATTATTTTTGAAAATTTAGAGCCGGACAGATGTTTTCTTAAGTCGAAGTCACCTAAGTTGACCTCGGAGAAGGAAAGACCTCGAAGAAATTAGCAACAACCAATAAACTCGCACAGAAACACATGTAGTTGATAAAATTACTTCCCGGACTCAAAAATAGAGGACGCCAATCTAAAGACCGTCTATGAGATGTGTTGAAATATAGCACATTGAGAAAAATACTGTTTTATACATACTACCCCGTCCATCCTTATAATCGTTACTATCCATATTAATGATATACGTAGTAGTACACTAACTTATTTATAGTATATTCTAACTTAAAGTATGTTTATCATGTTTGAGTTTTGGCCAGTTAGTCTTGCCTTATCGCTTATATAGTCTAAATCTAAAATATTGATTTCGTCCTATGAACATAACCCAGATATTCCGAAACTATGTCACATAGAGTACTCTTTTATAACAAATGAATAGGATTTACACAATTAGAATGACACGTCCGATGTTCGAGTGACGTTAATGTTTGTTGAAAGACATGTGCAGTCTTATTAGCGCGTCAGCTGTGTACTATTTGCGCGAAGAATAGCGTACTTGTACAAGAGGGTCGCACTGGCAGCGATCTGGGCATTTAGCCACAAGCAGGAATTTCAAGTGGTATAACAATTGTATACATTAAGGTATTAGGTTTATTAGCGTGCCATTGGAGGAGCCTATGTCCAGATGTGGACGGATACAGGCTAATGATCAAACATTAAATGAAGAATATAATATTTAGATGATTAAAAAGGCATATCTGTAAGGATAGAGATATTTGGCTCACGGTGTTCTGTCTTATTTACGTTGTCTAAATTTAAAAAACTCGACAAAAATGTCCTAGTTTTTTAACCTAAAATCTTATTGGGCGCCGAGTGAACTACCTAAATATAGACCGCCGCCGCCTTCAGTGTACAATGTTACGTGCTGGCAGACGTGAAAACTGATTATATTCCTAAATGCGATTTTCACGTAAACGACACGTCATGGAAAAGGCAAATAATTTCGTGTAGATAAGACATGTAGATATAAGACGTAGAGGCTCCGTACAGAGGGGCCGGGGCCGGCAGTTGGCGCCTGCGCGTTGAGCACGAACAGCGAAGAGCGATTGACTAGATATCGTCTTCTGTCGCCATTCGCCGGTATGAACAGCCGTCAGCTCCGCCGCATCGCCGCTGCCAGCAGGCCCGTGCTCACACAATCCACGGCCTTCACTTACCGCCCGTACAGCCAAGTGAGACCCGTCTATGTTATAGACGTGAGTGTCCTTTCCTGTGACTGTTTTGTATGTTACGTATTCTGTGGCTGGACTGCTCGTTTTTTGGTCTTATAGTGGTCGTTTCTTTGGGGTATAGGTTACTTGTAGAATGGAATAGCCGGTGTAATTTTTTTATGTATTTTCTACCCATTATCAAACCTACAATTAGGGTTCAAACGGTCGATTTGATGTGTTATGACTATGGGGGTAAAAGGTTGTAATACATTTTTTAAATGAAATCTATCATTGTTTCAGAAATGGCGCAATTCAGCACCAAACTTCTATGCATTTCAGTCGATAGATATGAGGTAAGCATACACATGTGCATATACTAAAGCCGTTCTCATTTCATGGTGGTGGTCTTAGGAAATATTCATAGAGGCAATTGCCTATTATTACTCGGCAACTACTAACATCGGACATTTAAAATCAATGCACGGAACAAAGACGTCTATTAAAAATAAATTGAAACATGATCGAATCTTATTGATCTATATAAGTGTGGAGTCAGATACCCGGCTGCCGGCGTCGAGCCGCGCCGTCGCGCCAGTAACATCGACTTCACCCTTGACATTTAAAATGCAGATCCCCTCCCCCACAAACATAGGTTAAAAAATTTGTACACGTATAGAATAATATGTAAATGGTGCACTTATATAAGCATTCCAATTCTCCTGGTTTCTTCAATTTAGATTTAATTGTGGCCAATGTTGCATACGTTTGTACCTCATCAATTGTCCGAGTGGTGACGTGGATACTAAAGACAATATTAATAACAATATGCCAAATGAGATGTATCATGTAACACTTCTAATACTAAATTGTGTGTTCACGTTTCATGGTGCAGGCACTACTCATTCGTGCACAACCTCGATCCGATATCGTGAGTAAAGAGTCTGTAACTGCATGTTACGTGTGGAGTGTAGCGCTGACATAGCCGATATTACCATTGTCAAATTACAAATTGTCACTAAAATCATTATATAAATTATTTATATTTAATTGGGGATTTTTATGCTTCCTTTTTAATCGCAAATATATGTTAAATTAATATTACAATTAAAGTAATTTTATGTTTTATTCCTAATTGTAATATTTTATGTTTTATTGAATTATGTACAGCATCAATATTAAATATTCTTTTTTATTTTTTACTGTAGAATTCTAAGCTTCCTTTTTAATGCCCTATGTAATCGTTAAAAAATTATAATATTATTTAAAGTTATTTTAGAAAATGTTCTATTTTGGGATGTAGATTTTTTTCGTATTTTTGCAATGTTTAATTTCGCAGCGATATAATTCATGTTGTATTTGGAATAACCGGATAACTTATTACGTTTTTTTATACCCAACGTCATCATAATTTATATGTTATTTAAAATCTTTTTGTAAATGTTTTATTAGTGGTTGCAGATATATTTTGTTTTCTCTATAATGCCTTTATTTTACGCTTTCGCATTGAATAACATTGAACATAGCTTAGCTAGCTCTAAAAAAAACCTTACAAAAAAGTATCTAGTACTACTTTCATACTAATTTTGGTTTACCTCGGAGTGTAGACATATTCCACTTTCAATATTTATACGTATTGTATTTTGTATGCTTGTCTCTCTTTTTAGGCGCACACACTATATAGAGTGATTCTGCATCATGATGATGATGACTGTGAGGTCGATTGGTTCTTATCAACAACAAATACAATATTAGTCACACATGTTTGTGAAGCATGATTACATAAAATCCTTTAAAAATGCGAGTTGTTTAGTTCGCGTAGTTGAACCGTGGCCAATAATTAGCATCAGGTGACTTGGTGCGCGTGTGGCCGGCACCTACGTCGCAGACACACCCGCCGACACGTCAAGTGGTGTACACAAAATATTCATATTATTAGAACACGACAATACGCCTATTATAGCCCTGCCTAGAATTTCCCAGGTTGCGTTTCTTATGTACACCTACATAAATTAGTTGATTCTTTGTATATGTATATAGAGGTACTATGGCATGCTTATTTCTATGTCCACGAGATATAAGATATGGCAGTTAGATACAAAGACAGTAAGGTTTTAATTTTTTTTATTATTGTACAGGGTCCGAGAAGGGTCGCACAAAAATGCTGATGATGTTTTATTTGACATGTTCAAAAACGAAGATACTGGGCTCCTTCCGGTTGGAAAATTTTTAGCTGTAAGTTACATTCATATATAGGTACTTAGTACTATAGATACCATATTTACAAATGATTTATATAATAAATGTCACACCTATCTGCATATAGAAATTAAAGTATAAATAAATATGAAGTAGTCTTAACTGGATTATCTAAGATAACATTTTAATACATGATATTAAATAATGTTATCATGTCGGATGGGTTAATTACAATTGTACATATACCAATACTTTTTCAGGCTCTAAGAACAACAGGAATAAGAAAAAATGATTCTCGCGTTAAAGAAGTTATGCAAAATTTGTACAAAGTTCACAAAGAATCTAATTTGGAAGGAGGTTCTCCAGAAACTCTTAAATTAGACAGGAAAACGTTTAAGGAAGTCATCTCTCCCAATATTGTTTTGATAACAAGAGCTTTCCGAAGTCAATTCGTTATCCCGGACTTCCAAGATTTTATCAAAGATATAGAGGAAATGTATTGGTCCGCTAAAAGTAATACAGATGGAAAAGTGGCCAGCTACATACCTCAACTGGCGAGAGCAAGTTCTGAGAATTGGGGAGTCAGTGTGTGTACAATTGATGGTCAAAGGTTTTCTATAGGTGAGACTACCATTAATACGGCTTATTAAAGGCAGCTCAGAAAACCAATTGAAAAATGTAACATCTAATTTATTCACTTTCAGGCGACGTGAACGTTCCATTCACTCTGCAGTCGTGCAGCAAGCCATTGACTTACGCCATGGCTCTCGAGACTCTAGGCCCTGATGTCGTTCACAAGTATGTTGGCACAGAGCCGAGCGGACGTAATTTCAATGAACTCGTCTTGGACTACAACAGTATGTACAACAATTTAATCCTGCTTCATATATTTAAAATAAGATGAAATGAATAATGTCAACATCATCAACCGCAGTCCAAGAAGAGATTTACCCCACGCTGGGCTTACAGCATGGAATCAGAGTATGTTGCTGCCCATAAACGGCAGGGACAATTAGGCGTGCCTTGGGAGGATGCATTATACGATCAACCAGCGTGGGATAGCAATATAGATTAGATTCTGTGATATATCTTCATAGAAATAATATTTGTTCACAGTGAAGCCACACAACCCTATGATTAATGCAGGAGCAATTTTGGTATGCTCGTTGCTAAAGAGTTTGGATAAACCGGAGATGACACTGGCTGAGAAGTTTGACTACGTCATGTCGTTCTTCAGTCGCCTCGCTGGCAATGAAGTGTTGGGTTTCAACAACGCTGTATTTTTGTCGGAGCGCGAAGCCGCAGACCGTAATTATGCACTGGGCTTCTACATGCGCGAGCACAAATGTTATCCGGAAAAAACTAATCTTCGCGAATGCATGGACTTCTATTTCCAAGTACGTATAGCCAGACCTTTACGGACAAAGTATTTTTTTTGAGTAGCAAATTAGGTGATTTTAGTTACAACTATAATTTTATTTTTTCAGTGTTGTTCAATGGAGGCAAATTGTGACATAATGTCAATTATGGCTGCTACATTGGCAAACGGTGGCATCTGCCCTATTACTGACGAAAAAGTATTAAGACCAGATTCAGTCCGCAATGTCCTTTCTTTGATGCACAGCTGCGGAATGTATGATTATTCTGGTCAATTCGCGTTTAAAGTCGGCCTTCCAGCAAAATCTGGCGTCTCTGGAGCCATGTTAATAGTTGTTCCGAATGTTATGGGAATCTGTACTTGGTCTCCACCACTGGATCCTCTTGGTAACAGTTGCAGAGGTCTTCAGTTTTGCGAGGTACGTTTAAAATATTGAAAATTTGTGTTACCTATCAGATTAAAAAAACAGAATCCGAAGTGAATTATTTTGTAATAATGAAATGTTTCATTTTACAGGATTTAATAAAGAGATTCAATTTCCACAAATATGACAACATTCGTTATGCCAGTCACAAAAAAGATCCTCGCAGGTACAAATTTGAATCGACCGGTCTCAGCATTGTCAATCTTCTATTTTCTGCTGCTAGTGGAGATCTCAGCGCATTGCGAAGGTGAGCTATTGTTGATGTTTCTCTTAAATTCAATTACAAATGTTAAGATTCACATTGAGTGCGGTATTTGAAATATATTTTAATATTCATCAGCGACTCGGCACAATCTGAATCCGTACAATCTGAGTCCGAGCCACCACTACTCGCTGAGCCGACGAAACCTACTACAGAATAATTAAAATATTGAGCAAGTACAGCCAAGCATAAACAATCGAATATCAATGATATGATGGCATTCGATCATATCAATAGAATTCATAGCTTTGTCATTGAAGCAAAAATATCTTAGCACTTTGATTGTCATCTATATTTTGATTATATTTGAACATATACTTACATACAATTAATTGCACGAAATTGATCGGCATTTATATACTATTTACTAACTATTTAATCTAAAATCTAAAATAACTATTCAATGTAGGTAATATCAATGTATTTTCATACTAATTTTTTGAGTATCTAAATACGATTGCCTTGTTGGAGGTGTTGAGATATTTTCTTGTGCAATGCTCATTATTGTTATTGCTCATTATTATTATTATAATGTTTCTAAAAGGCTTTCACGTTAAAAGCCTCAGGATTTTTTTGCGATGCGGTAAATAGTTTTGCAGGTATTCGACAATCATGTACGATCTATCAAGCTTATATGTATCTGTGTTCGTTATCGTCAGTGTCTACTGTAGTATCATATATTATTATTGTAGATATATTATCTAGCTGCAGTCCAAATCTATATACGCTTTTTAGCGAATTAGTTTCAGTTTTATTATTAGCAATAGCACATAATTCATCTGATTGAAATTTTCAGACATCATCTATCTGGAATGGACATGACATTAGCGGACTATGACGGAAGAACAGCGTTGCATTTAGCAGCAGCCGAAGGTCATCTTGCGTGTGTAGACTTCCTCCTTGCCCAATGTTCTGTGCCACACGATCCCCGTGACCGCTGGGGCAGCCGTCCTCTCAACGAAGCGGAAACTTTTGGCCATACAGCTGTAGTTCAATACTTAAAAGATTGGGAACAATCCCATCCGCTTGACCAAAAGGAATCAGATGCTGCCAATTCCACAGTAGATGAAATTCTCGACGTGAATCCGGAGGGGAAGAATGTAACTAAAGACTCGGGCATACAGGAAATTGTCTCTCGTAACGGCGATAAAGTACAATAAACCCACCTTTTCATTGTGCTGAAGACACAAGGATAAATGCAATGTATATGTAATATACAAAAGCGTCAAACATTATTGTATTTAATGATTTCATGAAAACAATCATATAAATATATATGTACGTAGGTATGTACGAGAATATACCAAGATAGGTTTTTTGGTGTTGATATGTTGCGAGTAAAATATCTCACCTAAACAATGTGTTGCATAGCTACAAATAGCGTTACTTACTGATTTGTTTCAAAATATCTAAAAAAAATCGTAAAATTAGTTTTAACAGATACGTAATTTGTTTTATAAAGAGCACTATGTACTTAGAATTTAGTTATTTATGTATTAAAAACTATCAAATTCAGAGAAACTTGTCATATGTAGAAAATTGGAAACCATCAATAGTTTTCAAAATGAAAAAAAAAACTGTATAATGCTAAGCCGTTGCTTTTGGCTATATTTAGTATTTAAAAGCTAACTTCAGTTACTTATTAAAATGAGAAACTAGTATTTGTTTGTGCCCCAAATTATCAATCAGGTATTAATCCTAAGTTAATGATATTTTTTTATTCTCCTCTCATAACTCGCTGAAGTGGGCACCCCGCTGTGATTGCTTATTATCGATAGCGTGCTATTGACACCTCGAAGACGAAAGCGGTTGGCGGTGGTATTCGAATGTCGGGAAGAGAAAATATTTCTTGCAACTGCCAAGTTGATTTCTGAGTGTTGTACACGGCCTATAGATCCTATTATGCTTAAAATATGTACATACCTAAGAACAAATGTTTGAATCTCATTTTAAAATATTTTGAGAATTATATTATATTTTGTTTAGTCGCGGTCTATCATTTGTGACACGACGGGACACCTGTGATATTTTATTAAATTCAGTATTGTTTACGTGCATATAATCGAATAATTTTGTATTTAAAACAATGTATTCAAACTATTACCAAAAATACATACAAATTGCACTTTAACATGTAAGCCATAAATAAATATCTATTGGAATAAAAAACTAACCATTGCTTATGTAGATATAGACATGTCTTTCCTCGCAAAATATTTATTAATAACATTCCAAATAAAACCTTTTATTCGGTACATGAATGAATCGATGTTTTTGTCCAGCTAGTCCATAGTAAAAGTAAAAAAAATTGTCTTTGATTTCTATTAAAATTTAATATTTGAACTTTAAAAATTAATGAGTAATGAGTCTACACTTTGATGTTATGATTCACTCCAATTAAGACAATAAATATGTAGATGTTATGATGTAGATAGGCGTGTTACATAAAAAGTATTTTGCTGTCCAAATATATTGTCAATTAAAAATATTAAATCACTGTTGTTACTTGCCCCCTCACACCCTATTAAATAGGATGTATATAATAATTTATGAAAAGTTGAAATATAACATTTCTGCCTACCCCTTTGGGTAAATACAGATATAATGTTACTTGCATATCAATAGACAAACTTCGAAATCGTAGAACGTATTTCACATTGGGTCTAGAGTCTAGTCCATATTGAAAAATGGCAAATATTTTCAGCTTTTTATAATTATTAAATATGTACCGGGTTAATTCACGTATGTTTTTCGGGATGGCTGTACGAGGTCCTTCCTCGTGAGCTCCCGCCATTTGCAGCAAGGACCGAAGTCGTGGCGGAGACTGCGCGCCTGCGCGCGAGTGTGTCGCGGCATAAACGCTGAGGCGGTGCGGCGTTGTCGACAGTCTTCGTATCCCCTCGGTTGTCTACGGTGATCGCACTTGCGCATAAGTTCTTTTTTGGCTGAGCACATACGGCGCTGACTGTATCATGCTCTACAGTATTCAATACACTACTATATTTCGACTCAACGCGAAGAATTAGTTTCCAGACTAAGGGCACAGTCCACCCATTGTCCCGGTTGAAATTGGGATATCAGCTCACTTCTATTGCTTCTTGTATCTTACGAGGTACTGAAAATTTTCCCTCGCCATAACGGAGACCTTGTCAAAGCGTAAGAAATGAGTCGTATCTGTGTTGTGGGGCTGTTCAGCGACTGTGGACCCTCGGATGTCCAAGTTCTTTATGCTGCGTATGTGGTCAGACACTAGTCACGATGTTGTCTTTTCATTGCGCGTCGATGCTTCTTAAAATTTATCAGCCTTAATAACTGTTTTATTTTAAGTAGTAACTATGTACACTAGAGATATTTTTAAATTATATACACTTAATGTCTCGATGTAATTTGTGTTACACAAGTTATTTATTTATAACAATCATTACCACAAAAAATGTCCTCTTTGAATATATCTATGGTGTTGAAAACCAATGTTCTTATCATAATTTTCTGCTTCTATGGACTTTTTCAGATATAAGGGTAGTTTATAGATACTCAGTGGCTTGATTAAATAACAGGTAAAATTGCTCATTACTGTTCAATTAACCAACTTATAAACGTAACATTACATCTGTAGACAGAGGAGTGTAGTACACACCCATGTTTCACCAGTTACATTTATGTCCTATGGAATAGGTGTTGAGCCTATTGCCATACACCAGGCATAGATCCAGACTTAAAATCTTATGTTTTAATCTTTCTTATTGCATGAGTAATTAAGGAAGAAGTCAAAATAACAAATTAAATCATTTCTATTGATATTTAATTATTCACTATTGACTAAAATAACATTATGGTTTATCTTAAAAAATTTCATTTTCATTTATTGTTGGACGAACTGGTGTTGACACAATTCCTAATAATTTACAGTCAGCCTCTAAAAGAGTCAAGTCAGTGCTGGAACCAAGAAATCTTGAGGATAGCTCCAGATCCTTAATTTGTAGCCTCACTCTTGTTCCCCTCACATACTCATCTCCCCTTGCAGTTGGTCTAGTACATACACAGTGAAATTTCCAACCAAAATCAATATATAAGTCATCTTGAACGATATGGAATATTTTTCCAATAACAATTTTTCCAACT
>DWMG01004502.1:0-10883 GCA_018244855.1 Elbella merops | reverse complement strand
CCCTGCGATCTCCAACCCGCATGCCCAGCGTCGAGATTACGTGCATAAACCCCCTTTTGGGGAGGCCTATGTCCAGCAGTGGACTAATATAGGATGATGATGATGATGGTGATCACCCTTTTATAGTTAAAATTTTTAAATACTTCTCTCCTCTCAGAATAGAAAGGATTATGGCCATAGTCTTCACTGAATATACTATAGGTATGTCAATACTCAAGACCAGAATCACTTCGAATAGTTCGTCACTATCATATCCAACATGACGCTTCACATGGATCAGGCTACATCTGTTTACAGACATATGCATTAAAGATTCAGGTTAATAAACACCTGTCCCGGACATAACCTACACATTTACTTATATATGTGACACAGAAAACTACCACCTACATCTACTCTGCCGATATAGTCAACATAGCACAGCTTAGTTGCTTCACACGGTGATTACGCTTTGTAATAAGAGCAAGTGGTATGAGATAAAAGTATATCGACAAAACAGTCGTGCTTTTACACTTTTACTATGACTTTAATTATGATCTATTGACTTGGTTCTCATAAATTGGGCTAAAAATGTTATTAAATACCATCACCAATTTAGTGAAGTGGTCCGGAATTAATGGTGACATTGGTTTTTGATAGATTATATGGAGTATTGCCAGTAAAACTGTCGAGTCGTTGTTTAACAGGTCCGTGAAGAATATATTTTTAATATCTAGTTATTTAAAAAGTAAATAACATATTTTAAATATCACTCTGCCAGCGATATAGTAAATACATATGTATATAGATACATTATGTAACACTGTTTCAAAAGCAAATCAAATAGTAAAGTTATCTATCAATTTAATCTTCCGTACATACATTGCCTTTTTCCTGTTCAATACAAAAATAGCGTCTTAGTGACGCAGAAAATAGACAAGGTAAAACTTGAAACGGGGATCAAAATATCATCAACGTAATAATATTCATTATACGTATCTTTGTGGAAGTTATATGTTAAAAGCTTGCATGAGCTTACGTATCTTATTTGAAGTAAGGCAAAAGTCTTGTTCCCATTGGAAAATACAGGAATGTTTGGTGTGGACGTTATAATAATGAAATAAAACAGAAAATTATTATCACTGTATAAAAATAATTTGATTAAACAAAATGCTTTACAGTACAGAAATAGTATTGCTATGAAGAATTATTAAGACAAATTATATTCTGACAAAAAATCAATTATCTATTTTTTCACCTATGTTCAGCGAAGCGAGCTGGTAGTGGCTTGTTACATCATACACTTCTTGTTTCTTGCTACTTTAAAAAAGCACGGAAACCTAACAAAATCCATCCAATACTTGATCCCTTACTTTATTTCTAGCCTATAGCCCCTTGTCCTTATGTTTCAGTTCGACTGTTTAAACCTAAAAACAAAATATACAGAAAGGTTTATAGAAAAACTTACGTATTTAAAACGTCAATATAGATGCATTATGGCTTATATTATCACGATAATAAATTTGAGCGAGGAAGTGACGCAGTAAACATAAGTAATATGAAACCGGTCTCTTTTCTGTTCGCAAAGCTAAAAATAATATTGCATTCGTGTATGTGGGCAATCCCCTCATATGGCGCTGTGACGTCTTTTATAAATATTAACACAATTGGATTTTCAAATACCAAAATCTTGTCCTGCGTCCTGTGTCTTGTCGTGCACTTTATACACAAAGAATGTGCGATTTAAAATCTAGCACTACTTGCTGTATTGCTATAGGAAAGGATCTCGAGCAAATCTATACATTTTAAAGTTCTCCTTAATACTTTCTAAGGGTGTAAAGTCTACCAATCCGCATTTGATCAAAATGGCAGATCGTAACCCTTCTCGTTCTAAGACAGACCTCTGCGCAAGAGTGGATCGATAAACAGGTTTATGATGAACCCCGCTTTCAAACAATATTCCAAAAAAGTTTAGTGTATCAATTATCGATTAGACAGGAGTGGAGTGTACAAGTATATTAAAGTAACCATGAAATTAGCTGGGGATTTGACAATAAAAGGCCTAACCGTGTTTTATATATAGGTATACCTACTACAAGTTTAGACTAGAAAGATTGATCTCCTCTTACTCCTGTTGAAACAAGTTACAGGCGTAGGTACTTAGTAATACTCGTATGTTTACTATTTCCCAAATGAATACTTTTTAATTCAAGGAAATTACACAGAAAATATAAAATCCATGCTGTTCTTCCAGCACATATCGCAAACATTACTTGGCTTTAACAACTTTTGTATTTATTTATTTATTTATTTAATATTTTGTAACACCTTATGGTAAGGGATACAAGGGCGTACTTAATGCCTAATGGCATTCTCTACCATTTATTACGTTAGTTATATATTAGTTATTATATTTAGGTGTTATTTGAAAGTGGCTTTAATTAAATAGGATTGTTTAGCTAAACTAACATTTTCCTCGATTAGAACATTTCTTTTAATAAGTGTGTAATAATAAAAACCTCGTCTTACACATAAATTGTTAAAAATGATAATCATCTTTTTAGTAATAGACAAAAACTATGAGGTACATTATAATTTCAGAAGATTAGAATTTAACGATAAAATGAAACAAAATTCAACGGTCGTGGAAGCTTTGCAGGGTTTTACCACAAGTTTGTGCGTTTTAGCGTGGCGTGCAGAGGTTGCATACCTTAATAAATACTTTTGGTGTATAAACTGCGGGATGTAGGGGTAAACGTTATTTAGTGGTGGAGCGCGGCGCGGATAGCCGCTGCACACGCATACATATTGTTCTCGCCATTTTGTGTGATTTAAAAAAACATCGTGATATTCTTCGTCTGAAGATCTAAAAAAAAAAAAACAAAAAAGTGAGTAAAGGTATACGTCTATGCATGTGTAATATTAACATATAATTGAATTTCTTTGCATTAATTTATTTTTAATCAGTTTAATCGGTTTGATTTAGGAATCTTTGTAAATAGATTAGAAACTTAATACGAGATTGCTTGCCATTCTCTATCCTTGTTCAAAATTATTACGAAGACAGCACCATATGCTTTATTTCTTATCTTTGAACAATCAAATATAAAAAAGAACGCGTTTGTCTTCACATTCATACTGTTATAACTAATATAATATAATATTTCAAGTAATACATTGAACTTTTCCACGCTCTACCTAAATGTGCAAATGGATATATTTCTTCATTCTCTTCGTTCAACTCACTCTGCAATATCCTTTTTCCGCTTGTCTTGCAGTTATAGTAATTATTGCTCTCATCTTTTTCAACATACAGTACTCAGAAAGCAATGTTTTTATCACTTTATTTGTAATTCTTATCGAAATTATATTTAATGAATTCATTTGTGTAAATACTTACTTTCCACAATATTATTTCATGTTGTAACATAAAAGTGAAGTCAGCGTAAGGCCGTTTCCTCAGACAAGGACTATTATTAATTAACAAAGCGGTTTATTGCCGTGAATCTCCGGAAAGTTTATTTCCGCTAACAATATATGTATATTTAAAAATCGAATGTCAACTTCGTTACTGTAATGGATACTATTACTTTATTGGCATCATTTATATCAGTATATATTTACTTGCGTTTCACAAGTACAACAATTAATATTAGATGTTAAAAATAAATTCAAAATCCTATCTAAATCTAAAATTGATACTATGGACTGATTAGTTAATGTTCAAAATCATTTCTCTTTACCGCTTGACTCCTACCTATAGATTACGGTTCAGACTGTACTGACTAGATAGATCGGTTCTTAAACTATAACGAAATCTATAGGATAATGTAGAGCATTCCAAATGTCCAAAAATTAGGACATGTACCAGATAATTAAAAAAATATTCAGAGCACGTTGGAGGACACTTGAACTATCCTCCAGTGAAGAAGAAAAATTCATTTTAAAAAGGGAATGGTTGAAAGATTGCGACAGTGTTGAATTCGGACATTGTTTAGAATATTATTGAAGTACTTTATACTCTACCAGAAAATGCGCGTTACTTTTGCCGCGTACATCACAGTATCCCATATGATTTTCGAATTACTTGGTAACTAATGTGGTAAAATTATCTCCCCACTTCCTCTTAAAAAAGAGACGTATTTTCAAACCAACCTTCACTTTTTATTCAATCCTCTTTTATCATAAAAGGAGTATATTATGTGAATTTCACTTTTTTATTGGCAGTAGCGCAGGCTCTGCAACGTTCAATTGATTATTCAATCCGTGAAGACGCTATTGTTATATAATCCCGCCAGGTCCATTACGGGGTAGGATTCTTGTGCATTAATCACTCTCTTCATACAACTCAAGAGATTTATTTTTATATTAATAGATTGTACAATCTGTCTTATGCAATTTACACAAATTGTTTCGCCACACTCCGTTATTGAATATGGACTTGGCTCTACGTTATCTCGGAGAAGTCATGTCAAGTAATATTCCGTAAATGCGATTAACGAACAACTGCTATTACAAATGAAACTATTATTATAAAGACAAGCTATTATTATACAACACATAACAGTCCGGTCTTATGAAAATATCACCGTGGCACCTAAACGTGGCAGAGAGCAAAAATGATTGCAATGATGTAGTTTAGTCGGCAATATGCGATACACCTTATAACCACAAGCATAGCATAACATAGCACAAAGTGGATAAACTTGTATTTTATATGAAAGATTTTACAATATGTCCTAATTTACTAAAATTATTGTATAAATCAGAGAGGAAGTATTAACTATATTTAATAGATATTATTATCCTTCGAATACTTACTTTACCTAATTGTTTTGTTGATATAAAATGTGACAAATTGTTAATTTTCATTGATAATATAATGCAAACACGAACGCCCCTCCACTAATCAAAATCGATTTAAAGCACGAGAAGAAACGATATTACAACACTATTGGTGTGAGTATCTCGATTTTACTGCGAACTTACCCACTTATGCACCCGCATACTTTTAAGTCAACTAATCACGCGATCAGTCCAGGTAACTGTATTGTACGGCGCGGCGCGCGTTTTGTACGAAAGTACACGTCCGCTCTGTCGTGAGTCGTGTCATTTATGCACTAATTGGCCAACAGATCTAGATATCTAGTCGTTTGGAGTACCCGTTTATGAATATTGTCGATTAGGTTACATTTTGATACGGAAAATACTTATCTAATAAGCTAGACATGTATTTTTATTTTATATATTAGAAGTAAATAAAAGTCTTAAATAAACGGACATTGCTGATAGACTGATGTTATGACGTTATCCAAATACCACAATAATGTCATTCTAATTTAAAATTACTCGTATAAAAAGAATTCTTATAGGTTACAAGTTGGACATAAATTATACATTTAAAATGCATGTCAAAATTTTTGATGTCTTGAAATGCTGACTTTAATTTAATCCACTCAAGTTTACAAACCTGAATGGACTTTTGCTCTGTGCCGACCGCACTGACCAACCGATGACAAAAATTTAATTGTGTGTTGTGTCTATAGGTACAACGACTTTGCATGTGTGTAATGACGATGGAGGCACATTTTAGACAAGATTCTATTTCAATTCGATTCAATTTCAATCAACAATTTCTAAGATGTCTTAAACCATTAAACGAGTAATTCTTGTATATATAGGTAATAGGGTTTTGGGAAACGGCTTTAAGGATTTCCATAAAATTTACAGGGGAGTTTTTGGGTCAATGAATCGATTTATCAGTATTTTTTTTAGAAACATTCAATTACACTTATAAAATTTCATTTAAAACGAAAACATTATGCTATCTACTGACAAGTAGTAATGTTATTGAAAATGTATGTCAGTATTTATGTAAATTGAACCAGGAACAAAATACGCATTTTTCTATAAAAGATTTCCATAGGTGCGTGTTAATGACTGTTAATGACAAGTTGTAACATAACATCAAACTTGCATTTTCCCGAAGGGGTAGGAGGATTGTATTACCCCCCACATTTCACCAGATATTATATATGTACCTCCCATAATTGAATAGAGGCGGCCTATTGAGTAATTTCACGAGTAATTGTACGATCTGAAATTGAAATCTTGAGCTGTACGGAACAGAGTTCGGTCTCCCAAATACTTCTTATTGGTACTTTCTATACTTGCTCTGTTTTTATTTATTGGATCTCACTTATTTGCATATAAAATATTGTTCAACTTTTACATGATATAACATCTACTACGTACTGCGAACTAAGTGAATACCAACTAATAAAACGACTAACGCTAAATAGTCTGTAATATTATTACCAAACTGTTACTAATTATTAGTGAGATGGAACCTACTATTGCATTTTATATTTTGCACCGAACACAGAAAAAAGTAGTTTTATTGAAAATTTAACGAAGGAACGATACATATGATGAATGAACGTGTGAACGAAGAACGATAACATAGATCACGTATGAAAGTTAGGAAAAAATATGGCCACCTTCCTCAGTTTGTAGTTATCATAATATTAGATAACACTGAGGTCGTCGGGTTCGCAGACGGCATTATTACTTTTTGTTGTGTGGATTCTGCGAATGGCCAATTAGAGATAACATTTTACGCATTTGTAAGCAAAGTTACTATCACATAGATCTCTTTATACCTGTTTTTAATCTGTATTCAAACATTACATGCAAAATATTTTTCCTTCTTCAGTTTCGATGAATTGAATAGAATTATTTAAGTAAATTGTGTTTGTCTACAGTTAGTGACCTTACAACAATGACTATCGCTCCGCAGACGTGTACAGTCGAGGCTGGAGGCTCGGCTATTGTCAATGATAAGACCGGCAAGACAGATATTTCATGCAAACTTCGTCCTCAGTCCTATCATATCAAGGGTCACAGGTCGTTGTTTACAATAGGTATCAGCAATTTTATTACGGCGAACTTTTAGAAATATTTTGATTTGTCATCTTATCGCTGTCTATTTTTATACAAAATTAAAATATTTAAGTCTGGGTTCTTAATGGCAGATAAATAGCTTACGCGTTCGATATATTCGTACAACAATTGGAACGGACGTTGTACTTATGTTTCAACTTTGGTTTCATTTTCATGCCCTTACTTATTAATTTCCGTGTTGTTAATTATTATACAAGGAGACACCTAGAAGAAATAATATTTGCTTAAAATATTTCTTTATAAATTATATTATATAGTTGTAAAGGCAATAGAAAACATCACGAGAAAACCTGAACACCACAGAGTTCTTCCTAATATTCAATAAGGCGTGTAAGACTTCCAAATCGCACTTTGTCAAAATGACAGACTATCTCACTTTAAACGTTCTAATTCTGAAAGAACCACGTTCAAAAATGCAAACAATAAAAAGTTTGAAAATAATGAAATAGTATATTATTAGGTACATAGACATTATTTACCTCCGAAACGATAAAGAAATGGTCCATTTAAACTTCCATATCATGGTATCTGTATATGACCGGTCACGTTAGGCGTTCATGTAATTATCGTAAACAGTAGTCAGATTATCTTAAGATGACGCGCATCATTCTAGCCAAGTGTTCAGTGAAAGATTAATTACCACGACGGTTCGAGAGTGAATGGTGTTTTCATAGTAATTTTTCATACGCGATGGTTACCTGTTGCTAACTTAACTTTTCCTATTCTATATAAATGAATGTTACGAACGTTTTTCTGTGGTGTCATTATTCAATTTTTAGAGAAACATTATTCAATTTAGATTGGTTTGACTGCGAGAGATCTCAAGCTACAATAACAACATACGGTTTTAAAGATGGTGGACGTCTCCGAGAGATCCTTATAGATACATTTCAACAGGTCTTTTGAAGCTTCCTTAAGTGTGTTATTTAAGTCAAATGTTATAATTCGCGTAATTCCTATAAACCTTCTTGTATAGGCATAATTATGGATTCCATAAATGAATGTAACGACAAAAAAGAAGAACTAGGTAAGTTAACATATTTTGTGTTGAAACCAAAAGACGTAAAAGGCATACAAAACAGATTATCTTCGCTATATTCGCCATATATATGTATACACACATGTGTGTTTTCCTATTTTTAAATCGAAATCAACATAATTATATTACGTAAATCTTATATCAGGAGATAAAGGCTAAATTTGAAATTAGTTTTAGTAGAACAAAAAAGAACAGTTCTTTAAAAATGATTAATTTGGAAACTGACCCTGAAGTCATAATAATTTATTACTCCTGTCGTTTTTATAGTTGCGTTGATGGCCGTCTATAAACCTAAACAATTCATGCGTCCATAAAAAATAATTTTGAGAAACGAAATTATGTAACGAATACGATACCCAATAAATATTGAATATAATAGCTATTTAGATTTTTGTTCTAGGGGTTATTTGTTCGTTTTGAAATATGTGGATAATTTGGGTCTAAGAAAACTAAACACTCCATAAACACTTATATACTACTGTGCATAACACCCATTTGAAATAAATATTTTCCTCAACCAATACTTTTCTTAAAAATAATAATTTTTACACAAGCTTCAATAATTGCAGTAAAAGATATCAAATAAAATTATGTTCTAAAAAGGCTGGCACTAATCTTTGGTTTTATATTATTTACAAATATAAATATGGTATAAATTTACAAGTATTAAACCTAGATTTAGCCATTCTAGATATAAACACTTGAGGTCTTATACGCTTAGGCGGAAGTATTTATGTAATCAGACTGATAGTACCTAACGATTTTAGGTATGGTAGAATTTTATCGCCAGATTTTTCCTGAGCCCAAAATCTGACAGGTTTTCTAAAAAAACCCACCTAGAGTATTAAAAACGCAAATCGATGTTAACTTCACAATAACAGCAGGATTATGTTTATGTTATAAATTTTTCCGCTTCATTTTTAAAAACAAAATTTAATAACATAGTTGAAGCCTTAGTAAGTTTTTAACATTCGGAGACTCATCTTCATTATTGGAACGATGAAAGGATTGATGATGAACTACATTTTCATTAGCTGTAACTGTTATCATTAAAGATAAACAGAAACCTTCATAGCTCTAATGGGGTTGCACATTGCAAGTCATCTGTAAAGTTAAGCGGATATTCACAGACAGACCAAACAGTCCCTGTACTTTTAGTTATTAATAAATATGTCTCTGAACTTCTAAGAACATGTTAATTAACAATTCACACATATTACTGAGATATTGTTTTAAGGCCTTGGGGAGATCAGCGTAGCGTAAAAAATTAGCCAGACAAATTAACCACCAACTGGTACCTCCTTTAAATCACAATAATGCAGCATACCTGCAAGAATCGAGGTCTCCCAATTAATATGTAGTTAGCCCAGTTAATTCAAAAACCAAGTTATTGTTATAATTAATGCGTAGTAATAATTCTGTATTATTTCTATTTATAGTGTTGGAGAACGAAAAGAAAGAACAAACGTTAGCAGAAGATCCGCTCACTAAAGCCATTGGCGCTATTGGAAAATGGCAACTATGGATTTGTTTCATTGTATTTCTGGTGAAATTCCCAGTTGCGTGGCATCAAATGAGTATAATATTTCTTGCACCTCCTATGCCGTTCACCTGCGACGCTAACGAGGAAGAATTTGACAGCGTTTGTCACGCTAACTGTAGTAACTACACATATGATCATAGTATATTTCAAGAAACGATCATATCCCAATGGGACCTAGTTTGTGATAAGGCTTGGCTAAAAAATCTAACTCAAACAATTTTCATGTTGGGCATTCTCGTCGGAAACATGGTCTTTGGACACCTCTCTGATAGGTAACTATTGCCTTTATTAAATTTGTTACTGATAAGATCACTTTATCAAATATAACACAAGAGTACATGGAAAATAAATTGGCACATCCTCAGTAGCACCGTAAGGGGCCAGGGCCCCGGAAAAGATTACTTTAACAAAGTATCTCAACTAAATGGATGATGTCCTCTTATATCACCCGCTATAAATTGCAAGTATTTAAGAGTCCATTCAGGAATTCTTTATTATCGTCATCTAATAGTGCCACATATAAACCACATGAGGTATTATTAGATGACCTTACTGTTACATTAGATTGACAAGTATTGAAACATATTCATGTATCTTTCAGGTTTGGCAGACGTCTACCATTTCTAGCTGCTGTGATTCTTCAACTTTTGTCAGGTGTAACAACTGCTTTCTCAGTCAACTGGTACATGTTTACGTCACTTCGATTCTTGCTGGCGGTCGCCACCGGAGGCACAATGGTGACCAGCTTTGTCCTCACCATGGAATTAATCGGGGCTCGTTATAGAGATACAGTTGGAATAATCTACCAAATACCTTTTAACTTAGGACACTTATCACTACCACTATTCGGTTATTTCTTAAGAAATTGGAATACATTTCAATTGGCCATTTCTGTGCCGTCTGTAATATTTCTGAGCTATTATTACCTCCTACCTGAATCGCCTAGATGGCTGCTTACTGTAGGAAGGATTGATGAAGCAGTTAAAATAATGGAGGTTGCTGCTATAAGGTCAGTCAAACTTTTTTTTTTTAATATTATTTGGATAATGACGAGATTTTAAGGCTATAAACATTTTAATCTAATCTAAAATATTAAAAAAATACTGAGGCCAATCGATACCAAAATTATTATTTTACACATTATTTCCATATGAATAATCAAATTTTGATAATTGTAGAAATGGTCGTCCGACCGAAAACATCTCCAGTTCTGCTCAGAAAATGGCAGTGGAAGTAAGCACCACACAAGAAGAACGAGCATCTTTCTTGGCACTTTTCCGAACGCCAAAGTTGCGCGCGCGCACTATTGCTATTTGCTTCAATTGGTTCGTTTGCGGCCTTTGTTTCTTTGGCGTTTCG
>DWMG01004501.1:0-10883 GCA_018244855.1 Elbella merops | reverse complement strand
CCCCTGGGTTGCAGGTGTCCATGGGCGACGGCAGTCACTTACCACCAGGTGACCCGTTTGCTCGTTTGCCCCCTATTATATAAAAAAAAAAAATGTGGATCTCTTCAAATAGAGATTCTAATAGATTATTATTTTAATAGTGTTATCACTAAATGTAACTGTGGTTTCAAAATGTTCATTATTACCTTTGATATCTTGTCACAAGCTTAGAGGGTACAAAAGAAAGTGATACGATTAATCGGATTTCTACTGGTTGTTTGAACCGAACGATAATGTAGTCTAGAATTAGATGGTTGTTAAATCTTGCAGATAAATAAACGAGAATTTAATCCGTCAGTTCATTACTTTGTAAAGAATGTTAACTGTTTGTAGTCATTTAGTCGTCGTTTAAAAAGTAAAACTTTCTGTGTTACATTTCAATACGTATTGCTTAAAAGTTGTAAGTAAAACATTATACCAACCAAAGTTATACTTCATATGATTATATTCAAGTGAAAGTATTCTACCCTTTCATTCATATATATTTTTTACGTTAATAGATTAGTTAATAAATTTGGATAACCCAGGTTAGTTTCTCTATTACAATATAATAGAATATGAAAAAATGGCATGAAATATTTAAATATAATTTTTACATGGTATGTATGAAACACCAACTTCATTTTCGGAGTTCTAGCTAACGTCACTTGCCCTTATTACAACCTGCTACGCGACAGACTAGGCTCTGGGGACCGGGCGATCGTGGTATAGTGTAGCTTGTCTAGGCACTGTTAAATGCTCAGGTCACCAACGGGCAAGAGCATAGATGCCGCGAGAAACTGTGATCTGCGTTCCCCTTCCAGAATACCCAGAGTGGGAATGATGGGCAATATCCACAAGAAAGTGTTCAGGTGACACTAATTAGGGAAGGCATCAGTCCAGCGGTGTACTGACATAGGCTAAACATGATTATGATTAAATTAGAATTACAGCAGAGATCTGAATTTGAATATAAATCATCTAGGTGTTGAAAAATTAAATAGCTTCGTCATAATATACCCAAAATATAAATTTGAAATCAAGAAATAGTAATATAAGACCTAGTGAATAGCTCGTTCGTTGTTCAAAATGGTAAGGAGTCTTGAAAGGCAGTAACATTGACCAATTGGTAACAAAATGTGGCATACTGACGTACGATCCCAAAAGTCCTAATAGTAAATTGTAACATTGTCAGCGTACAGTATATAACACTGTCACCGTTTAAAATATATGTTGTAAGCATATATTATTATTGAAAGTACCTATATTCACATTACAATGACACAGGTCCTTGGTGAGAAACGACATGCGCTGAAGAAATCGTGATATTACCCCCTAGATTAGTAAATAGTGATCTTTGTTTACAAAAGCCTTGCAGGACGTTTAGATCTCGTATACAGAGTTGCGTTTGGAGTTAACGTATAGTCTGCAAAATTAGTTTAAAGCTCACAATTTATTTTTAATATGAAGTACCCTGATTGTGTCGTTGAACAACCGAGTGAGACAGTATTACTAGCGATTTCCAATATAGGCATACAAAAAAGTCAATACAATTAATATAAACAATTTGATTCACTCGCTTCGTTATATAGAGTCGCAGTGATATAGCGAATTAGAAAGACGTGTTATTTACGTGAACTCGCATATGCACAGTGGCTTCATCTGTTCAGCTATAAACGTAATTCTAAATGCATATAACGACATAACACGAGAATAGCAGTTCACAAAATAAAGTAAAAATATTGTGCGCCGTTATTGCGCGAAAAGAAAATTGTTAGTCTCTTCTAACACAGCAAGTCGACTTTAAAAGCTATCCGTTTTAGAGACATTTTTACTAGAGTTGGAAGTACTCTATTTGCATTCGACAAGCCGTACGATCGATCACTTGCTCTCTATAACTCTTGCCTCGTCGACAGTAACGCCATTTGTAACGGCAGTATCAGGTTTAAAAATCGAATAGTTTCGAAATTCGTTTCCTGGGCGATATACTATGTATTGTTCGACAATAACCTAGTACAAATGAAAATTCTGCACTTAGCTATTTGTGAACTGTCATACGTACTTAAGTTGTTAGAAGATAGAAAAACGAATATTGTTTTTTTATGCCATGGATATGCAGAGGATGATTCATTTAACAAATAGTTACATATAATCTTTAGCCGGACTGTACTAGTTGGAATGTAAAAATGTTAAGCGATTATCATGCGCGCTTAAAAGCGGTTATCGATATCGGTAGTTGAGCGATTATCATACGCGATTTTAAGCGAATATCTTCAGCGCCCCTGCGCTCCGCCGCGACTAGAATCGATCATCCCTGCTACAGCTACGTCAACCACCATCTCAGATATTAAGACATTTTCCCACATACGTCAGTACACACCACTTTAGATTCATGCAATATCAACGCTAATGGATGGTTCAATTTTTTTTTGAAAAACACTAGCCTTAAAAAAAATCAATATATAAGTTTCAACGGATCGATACGAAATATTAGTCTGTGTGAGAATTAGAATTAAAATATGAATTAAAATTTAAAAAAATATATATAAAAAAAAATATGAAATAAAAATTATAAAATTCCTTACATATAAAATAATAATTTTTGCAGTCAAAGCCACATGAACAGGTCGAATAACGAGCTATTATTCGATTTGGTTTTAAAACATATTTTTGTAGGACTATAGATACATACTTTTGTAGTATTCTAAAGTCATATTTAATGCAGCGATGTAACTATTTTATCAAAATTTCTTCATCATTTTCATACAACGAACAGGTTATCTTAAAGAATGATTAGTTAAAGTGGTAATATGAGAACGCCTATGTGTTATAATCAATTACATTGATTTTAAGTGCAACACTATAAAAACTAAAGACTAAAGAAACACCTCGAATTATTTAATAGTGTATATTTCCAACGTGGTTACATTCATTCGCAGTTTATTTCGACATAACTAGGTATAACTTTCGTACCCAAACAACGAAGAGCACAGTGAAACTTAATCTAACCCCTATTAAACTTCGGGGATACTTCCACCGCTTGTGCCGTTTGAATGTAGGTAAGTTCAATTTTACTGAAAAGTTTTTATGTTCCCGAGTTGCTTTCAACCTTAGAGCTAATTTAGCTTCGGATTTAATCTCTAATGTTTTGTTGAAAAAAGTTAATCCTATTTGTAGGGAGGCTTCTATAGTGCTTTAGCATATTGTGAGACAGTTCAGCGCAGAGTGCTTTGTCATTGGTCTTATTGTGATCACGCTTAAAAGCTCATTCTTATTGTACATTTTCATATTAACCCTATTTTTTTAGGAAATTTTAAACGAACACAGCCATTATAATATAACAGGGCATTAAAAAGTTAAATTATTTACCTATGCGTTTATTCTCTGTCATCGAAATTGAATTGTGTTTTCGTTAACAATATGGTCACGCTTTCTTGTCAATAAATTGCTTTGTAATAACCACATTGAAAAGCAATTAATATTTCGGCAGTGAAGACCGCATTCACAAATTGAATGTTTCATTCGTTTTCATTCATCTGTCGATTCTCGCATTCAACTAGGCAATCAGTCGTTAAATAATGTTTGAATATTCATTCTGGCTTTAATTAAATGAATCTGAAAAAAACTTAATTTCGAATTTATGTTAAATGAATATGTACACACGAACTCGTTAATTTGCTTTGTGAATTGTGAAATGTTTGTTATCGCGCTCAAATCTTTTTACAAATCTGTTCATTAAAATGACGCGAATGCCTTTTAAATATACTCAACGATCGTTCACGGCGACTTGTCTTTATCACTTCTTATTATAAGTTGTGAATTACAGTACGGGGTTTCATCGGGCTTAATTTATTTTGATTACACATTGTATCTCAACGTCTCTCGTTAGGGTGTTGACAGTTTCAAAAGTATTAAGCTCTACAGTGTATCACGTACCTTTTAATGAAGGCTTCAAAAGGTATTTTATTCGTTAAAATGAAATCATTGAATTATGAGTAATTTAGGTAATCCTGAATACACTTTGGGTACGATTTAAATCGTCAGACCGGGTTGTAGATGACATTATTTTTATAATCATATTTTTAATCCAATCATGCTTTTCAAGATTTATCACATGCCAATGTACCATTGCTTTTCATAATTGAAATTAGCTGCTTATAAAATAAGTAATGATAATAATAGCAACTTTTACTTTAATTTTTAGTTCTGCTGGTACTAAAAAAGCTTACATATTACGATGATAACAATATCTGTTAACTAATGGAGTGACTAAATTTTTAGGAACAAGGTGAAGGTCAACCTGCTGGAGAGGGTGGCGCGCCTGCAGAGGGTGCTCCGCCTGCCGAAGGTGCAGCACCACCAGCTGAGGGCGCAGCTCCCGCTGCCGCGCCGCCCGCTGAAGGTGCTCCTCCTGCACCACCAGCAGAAGGTATAGCAAACGGTTATATTACATGAGTTTATATCGCACAGATTATTTTACACAATGTTATTGACAATTAATTAAAACTATCTAACTCTTCTCAATAAATAGCCTTGTTTATTTTAAAAATATGCATTGAAATGAAATAAACAGAGGAAGAAAATTATTACATCATAAATATTGTCGTGTTGTAATGCACTGTTTTAAACTATTCATTAAAATGCTTAGTGCAAATGACCATCTTAATCTACGTTAAAGCATAAAAGAACATTTTCGTTTGGATAAGGATTAATAATAAGTTTAAGAAAATAGCTTCGCATTTAACTGATCTGTGATAGATATAAATTATTTAAAATGTACTTTAGCAAATTGAATCATATTATCGGAGAATGTTCTATGGACCTTTTTAAGATCTATAATTTTCCATTACGTTTTTAATGGACCTCTTAAGTACTAGCCAACGTTACGCAACGCTACGCAAGAACACCAAATTTTATTCTTGACAAAACACCATCTTAATTCAGCCATTGTGAACAAAATATCCCCAAAATTATATACACATACCTTCTTCGTCTATTGTTCTTCCCATTAGTAAAAACCTTATTAAAATCGGTTATATGATTTATAAATAAAATATAATACTGTTTTAAATATTATATCAGTACATATAATATTTCGTTAAAATATTTTTTCTTATATCCTACTCTTTCTTTACTGAAAATAGGAGCCCCAGCACCTGCTCCTGCTGCAGGAGACGCGCCGGCAGCCGCACCAGCAGCCCCACCAGCAGAAGGTCAATATAATAATTTTATCATAAAATCAATTGCTAAAGAATGGAGATGGAATCACTTTTATTCATCCAAATTGCTCCTTCAAGTCTGTCTCAAGAAGTTCTTGCTTTGAGAAGGATTTTCTTTTTGGATATCTTATAAAATTTTGTATTAGCAACACAGGTTTGTTACATTTTTATAAGCGACTTATTAGATTAATAGTTGTAATTCAATAACGAGTGGTGAAGATTTTTAGGACAACGGCATTGGTGCTACACCAAATATTCTTGATGTGGTACTCATATATGCATTAAATCTTTTACTTGTCTTCCAGGCAAGTGATTACACTGATTATTGCAACACTCAAAAGTTCTCCGTCTCTTAAATGTTAATCGTCAACTTATGCTTTTCTTAAATCTGATGAGATCGACTATCTAAACTTTGTATTATGCTATCGATGAAGTATTTTGAAGTTAGTTTCATCTTAATGCGTTTCAAGACATCTGCGGTCTAAAAATAATCACGACCTTCCTTGGGTTGGAAGTCAGTCAAAATTAAAACAATTTCGACTAGTTGAATGGTATTGAGGACGTTAGTGACAAGTAACTGCGTTTAAAACAGGGGCGCCGGCGCCACCGCCTGCAGCCGCGCCTGCTCCCGCGGCGCCTGCCCCACCAGCAGAAGGTTGTTAAATATTTTTAGGCTTCGCGAATTGTTGCTTCATTTAGCTTAGCGAGCTGTGCCTGTCGCGATATGCTTCTAAGATGTATTCAATTTGTGTTTATGGTAACGGCATCATCTGCAGTCTTCATTGTTACCTCTCCAATTTTTGGTTTGTCGGTTGCAGAAAATTTTGTCTGTGAATCTGTAATGTATCCAATTAATTTTATACAAAAACATTGAAAAATATTTTTGCAGTTTTCTTTTAAGACATATATTACAGAGTTTATAGATAAACAAGTGTAAGAAAAAATTGCATATTTTATTGTACCTAGCAAGAATTTAAAATTGGCATGATTGATATCAAACAAATTTTACATAGGTGCACCTGCGCCCGCTCCAGCACCACCTGCTGACGCTGCAGCACCTCCTCCAGCACAAGGTCGTTTTCTGACAATTGTTTCAAATGATTCAACACATGTTTGTTTATAAGTCGTGCGCCATATCCTATCATATGTATTTGTAAAGTAATCCAGCGGTATTGTTAGCATACGTGTGTAAATATTTCGCAACTTTTAAGATTTTAACGATGTATATTGCAATCTAGACACCAGTTATTCATGTCCCAATTCTTGTTTTTAGGTGACAATTGGTGTCCTCATCTGTGTCTAACAATCATTGGTACATTTATTGTCGTTGTCTTTATGATATTCTAGAGTAGAATTTTAACTACTCTTTCCAATATGGTTTATGTTGTTTGAGACGATATCCACTGATAAAATTCTGATTTTTCACCGGCGTCAATTCTTCGGTTCTGTAAGGATTTCTCTAACCTTAAAGGTTTAAATACCCATTTGATCATACGGTCCACGAATCATTATCATTAAATGGTGACATTGACTTATCTAAAATTTTCAGCATATTTTTTCGCAGAGTGCTGTCATTACGTTTGAGTGATATTTATTTAAAGAAATATTAATTAAAACCTAGTATTAATATGGGAGATAGGGCAAAATCTTGATCATAAGGTTAAAGTACCTATTAAAATTCAACTTTATAGTCTTCCCAAGGAAATAGCAAGTAGCGGTATTCCAGCACAATCAATCACATAAGCATTTTCTTGAGCGAAATTTTATTGTGTAGACAGTTCAATATTATCGTTACTTTTGCAGGTGACAGTTTCTTGTTTCTCAGTACTCTGTGGCCTTATATTAATTCATTGTAGATAACGTCTGAAAAACGTTTTGAGAAAAATGCAACTACTTCTCATTGCAACTATTTCCTCATTTGAAAAGTGTTAAATAATATTTATACCACTAAATCAATATGATCTTATAACAAGTTTAAAGAAAAGCTGTCTATTACATTCTAAACAAATACCTATGTGACTGAGTTTATACGCAATATTTGCACTTCAAGAATCACTTGAAACATACTAAATCGGTAAAAGTGTATTGATACATAAAATATGTATTTATTGACACTGATTTAATAGCCTAGTACAAAAGTTTCAATTAATCGACATGTAGAAATAGTAGCTATGATTACCATCATAAATATATTGCTTGAGTTATGATTCCTTAATCTCGTCTTAAATGGGCCAACTTAATTTCATTTGTTACTAAGCTCCTGTCAATTAAGCGACAAATGTAAATATGTATGTATGTTTTAAGTTAAATTATTTATTGGTAGTTAATGTGGTTTTCTAGAACCAAAATATAATCTTTCCTGGCTGACAACTGCCACAATTACACCATAAACTTCAAGCAGTTTATGGGTAATATTAAAAGTAAGTTACATCAATCATTTAGATCCACCAAAGGACTCAAGTCAGATCGTTCTAAAAAAAATATTGGGTAGGTATTCATAAATTTCTTGAAATTGCCATATCATGGAAAATAATAACAGTTAGAAAAATATTTATGAGGTCAAATCGAGAAACAACTAGTTATTGCTTATTTGATATTGTGTCATTTTTGTTTTTTTGTTTTAATTATTTCCATAAGATATTTCTTTGCACCATTAGCCGGAATCTTCGAACTTATACAGTAATATGCCTATAACAATGCTCAGAGCGCAAGCAGTTTATAATTAAAAGAGTACAAATTGAGATAGGGATATTTTTATAGCTCCAGCACCAGCACCTGCTCCAGAAGCTGCTCCAGCGCCTGCTCCGGCGCCAGCTCCGGCAGAAGGTTCGGTTTTTAAATTCCTTTTTTTCCTTTAGTATTGATACTGCTGTCATAATTGCGTGTAACGTGTAAAATTAAACTAAAAGTTGTTTTCTTAGCAATGCTTTTAGTTAACATAGTAACAATGTGTCGACGATTTCAAGTTATATTTATACCTTATATCCAATGCAGGTTCTGAAATCTTATCTGAGTGTCTTAATATAGTGTCAATATATGTAACATTTTGTGATATTCACAGCACCTGCCCCGGCGCCCGCACCAGAGCCGGCGGCAGCGCCACCACCTGTTGAAGGTAATTCGTGATTTAAACATCTTTCAACTTTATTTAATGTATGTGCTCGTTTAACAATTAATTTTTTTCACTAATTAAATGTTTATTTATTTATTAAAATCATTCCACTAAATAATTTTTTTTTAATTGTCCCCAGCAACCCTTCTCACTATTGTTTGTCAAACGTCAATATTTAACACCGATTAAAAGAAGATTGTCGTTGGAATTCTTTTTTAGATGATCAAATTTCAACGATATAGAAACTATGCTCTCCGGGCGACGCGCGCTAGCGCAGACAAAGACCGACACTACGTTGTCACGTAACGTAACGACGTATGTTGTTCTGTTGTATTGTGGATTTTGCGTTGCGCTGTCGGACAATTATCGAATGCCTACACATGAGAGACGTTAGTGTGAAGGGCCTCTAATACTTCATAAAGGTTGGGTTCGTTATTACTACTGACATTGCTGACAAGCGGGACATTGCTGACAACGTAGCGGGAAACAGAAAATTTGTGATTAAAAAAAATATGAAATTTGACTAATGGGAATGGAAATTAATATTTCATAATGCAGTATTTGTTGTGTCAATTCATCAATTTTGCCGTCATAATTTCTTAGTCATAACATTTTCCAATTAATATTTTTTGTATCCGACTGCTACAATTGTGACGTTGGCAGTCAACAGTCGGTCGTTACTCACCCCTCATCACGCTGGTGACTTGCCAATTGTGTAATCATGCCAAGTTCATCGTAATAAATCATTTGTTTCTAACAGTCATATTGTTTGAAAAATTGTTTAAAAACAAGCTCTATAATTAAACTAATAATGTAAAAGGCATAGGGAACATGACTTAAAACGTACGTTATCCTTGAAATGAATTAACCATTTATAAGCTTGGCTGCCGGTATATTTCTCCAGACATTATGTCCAGCATTATGGCAGTGGTTGGATGCAAAGAGCTGAAGATCGAGCTCAGTGGAGTGCCATTGGAAAGGCCTATGTCCAGCAGTGGACGGGAGTCCGCTGATTATGATTATGTTCTGATGGAAATGACAAATTGTTTTTTGTTATATTAGCCATAATTAGTGTGTAAAACCTAAAATGGTTTTTAATACGACATAATATGTACTGTACTGAATTCGAATAATTAAATTTCTTCTTACAGCATCGGCGTAAAATTTTAGCAACTCATTTTTAGCGGCCACCGTCAGCAACACACTCGCACAACTATGAAGTTACTCGGAAAGCAGTCTTCGGTAAAGTTACTATATAATTTTTTATAGATTTTAATATCATTTTAATAACATTTGTTAATTTTGTATTAAGAAATAAATCGTTAATTATATTGAATAATTGTTTTATTTTAACCAAAACCTACTATTTTTTTTATATTTTAGGACAAACAAATTGCCTTCATAGCATAAGTAAACCAAATATGTTAAATATATGCTCTTTATAGTAGCTACAGAACATAATTTAAATTCACTACACGTTGATTTTTACTCAACAAATTCCATGTCAGGTATGTTTTTTTGTTACCAAGACTGTAGCATAAATATTTATAAATCGACGGGTTCGGTTCTAAGACCACAATATAAAAGCATCTTAACTAATTAACCCTTTCAACCTTTCTGACCCAGTGTTAAAGCTTTCCAGACCATATTAAGATTTTAATTGTATAAGTAACCAAAAGATATATGAATATTAATTACAAAATGTAATTTATGTTGCATATAGTAAACTCTTGTAATTATTTAATACTTTAGGATTAAAATTTTATGATCCATATTTGTGTTCATATTTTCAGCATTGAAACGCCCTTTCTATTAGAATGAGGGGCGTATGGCCATGCTCTACAACGCTAAACAAGTGATTCTTATTATAACTTATACTCGTAGCTATGTTTCAGATATTTTTATTACGGCAGAAAACAATAAAAACATTTATGTTTAACGTAGTATGAACATCCATTCCATTATTCCTATTGCAATTATCGGAAAAAGCTTCGTATGGCTTACAGGCCAGGGGTCAGGTTTAAATTGTTTATAAATTAGGCTGAGTCAGGATAAGCGCAGGGCCTGTCTGCCCTTCTAAGCCGACCGTTATTACTCCGTTATTACGAGAGAATCCCAAAACTCTTTAGGCTAAATTACCAACGTACCATATTTCTTCACAGCACAATGCAAAGTGGAAAGGAGTGTCATTAATGGGTAATTCGAAGAGGTTTGTGGAGCAAATTTTCTAGGAATGTTTTGTATAATGACGCCCCTCGTATTACATATATACATAGGTAGCTTAAATTAACAAGGATTGGAGCGCGAGTAGGGCTACAAAATGTGTTCCATTTGTTTTTGTCTGAAGCAATTTCTGCTCGGCTTGGTACTGAACTAACGAGTTTGTATATTATTATTTGTTACAAGTGTACATAGTAATTATTATATATAAAATACAATAATATTGTAAAAATATAATTGAAACCATAGACTTATTAAAGAGATTGAAGACAAAGATTTTTTCCTGAATATCTACAAAATTTCACTTCTTCCCT
>DWMG01004500.1:0-10883 GCA_018244855.1 Elbella merops | reverse complement strand
TTAAATCTTATTTTAATAAAATATAACTGATTTTCTGTAAATGTAGGTAGTTTTTTAATAGATTTTTTACGTTTTTTATTATAATCTTTTTGTGCTTCATACGGATTATAATCTTGTATATTTTTAAATCGCTTAATTTCTCTTTTAATAGTATTAATTTCACGACCAGTTTTTCTTAATATTTCAGATAAATTAATTGTTCCATTTTTCTTTGGAGTCCCGTACGATTAATAAGCAAAAAACAATCTCACAAGAGTTGTTTTTTTGCTTGTTCATCGTACGGGACGCCTATTCATTATTTTCATTAATTTTATAGCCACTAAATAAAAATGCGATGTGGCCTTCACTACCACTGTCATAATCAACACCAAATGAATAACTATCAAATTGATACTATTTTGTATTATAATTATAAAAATCTTGTAATTTATATTCTTTAGTATATTTACGATAATTTCGTAAAACATAAATACTAGGATCATTATCATTATATTCAAAACCATAATATTCAAGTTTAAATAAATCGGGTCGCTCTTCTTTATTTGCTAAAACAAGTTTTTGGTAATATCAGTTATTTTATTTCAAACAACCCCCATATTTAATCGTAAATTAAAAACACCCAAATCACTAAATGATTGTTTATTTTCTGAATATACTTGGTTGTGTTCTTTTAAAATATTTTTAATTCTTTCATTTAAAGGCAAAAATGGTGTTACAAATTTTTCATAAAAGACATGGTATTTATCAAAAGGATTAAAAGTAAATTGATTATAATATGTTTTATGAAAATATGTTATTACTGTTATGTGTTGTTTTGTTATATTATCTCATTTTTGAAATGTCCGAGATAATTATTTTATAGGAACAGGATTATCTAAATTATATTGTTCATTGAAATTTTCATCTGTGTATTTTTCGTAAGACACCTTTAATTTTTTTGAACAAAACATTGAAACTCTTAAATTATTATATATTTTATCTAGTTCTTTATCAGTTAAGATTTCTTTTTCTTCAGCATGTATAATTTCATCTGTTCATTCGGATAAAATCCCGGTTCCTTTATCAACTTTTACCATAATTTTATTACCATTATCATAATCCGCAAAAGCAATACTAACACCCCTAGGAAAAACAATTTCTCCACCTTATTTAAAGTTTTTAGGTTAAACAATACCATTTTCATCGTCAGGTCCTATATCAACCCCATATTTATCATAAAGATAGTTACAGACATTAATTGTATCGCCAAATGTAGTATATTCGCGGGCGTTGGCATATCTTCGTAAAATATTATATGAAGCATCAGTAAAATTACAAGCAAAAAATAATTTTTCGACTAAATTATTTCGTGTTTTATTAGTACCTATTCCGAATTAAACAAATTTAAAAAAACTTGGCGAAGTAAAATATCGGGCATAACTATCGCCAAAAAAAATCTTTAAATACTTCTCAATTAAACCAAAAATTATAGTCACTAAAATTTAAATCATATTTTTTATTTAAATGTTCATAACTAGTAATTCGTTTTTTGTTGTTAACTTTACTAAATTATTGCATATTTATTAACCCCTTTATTTTATATATAATACATTATAAGAAAAAATGAAGGGAATTTGTATAAAAATGAAAAAGTTTAAACATTTAATATTTGATGAACGAGATTTGTTTAAGTGTTTATTGTTATCTGATGCTTGTAAAAATAAAAATGGTACGATTAATTTATCTGAAATATTAAGAAAAACTGGTCGTGAAATTAATACTATTAAAATAGAAATTAAGCGATTTAAAAATATACAAGATTATAATCCGTATGAAGCACAAAAAAAAATTATAAGAAAAAACGTAAAAAATGTATTAAAAAACTACCTACATTTACAGAAGATCAGTTATATTTTTTAAAATAATATTTAATAAATACCGTGATACACCCGAACAATTGATTTATCGTTATTTTTTGGAAGTTTGGTGTTAAATTTCCTGCTTGTGTTAAAACATTGTATAAATGAATTCGCTTAGGTGAATTCGGATTAAAAAAAGAAAATTTACCCCATTGTGGTAAAAAATATAAAACAAAAGGAAAACCCGATAATCGCGGTCAATTAACTAACTTTAAATCAATTTGAAATATTGAAAATAAAGTTTCTAGTATTGGTTGATTTGAAATGGATACCGTAGTCGGAAAAGACCATCAATCTAGTAATTTATTTTTAGTAGAACAATCAAGTAAAAATTATTTTGTAATGAAATTAAAAAATAATACTACTAATTAAGTTTTAGAAAAATTTAAATACATTGTTAAAAGTAATAATTTAATTGGGAAAATTAAAGGAATAAAACTGATAGAAGAAAAGAATTTAGTAAATGAAAAGAAATGAAAATATCTTCTAAAACACAAGTTTATTTTTGTGATGCGGGAAAACCACAATAAAAACCACTAATTGAACATATGAATGGTGAATTTATATATTGACTTTCTAAGGGCTTTGATTTTAATAATATTAGTCAAAAAATTATAAATTGAATAGTTAATGTTATAAATGATAAACTCCGACCTTGTTTAAATTGACTAAGTGCAAAAACAATTTTTTTACAAAATTTTAAATAAATTTATTATTTAAAATTTAATAAATTATTTTTAGCGCGCTTAAATATGGGTAAAATGATATAAAATTACAAAAATTTAATTTTTTTTTTTTTTTTTGAAAAAGTTATTGCAATTTATTAAAAATATTTTATTGTTAACTTAACAAGATATAAATTTGCCATTTGTATCTACACGGCGCAAATTAAAGAAATAAAAAAAGATCTTAATGGAATAATAATTCGTTCAGATCATGATTTTCAATATACATAAAATATATATAATAACAAATGTATATCTAATGGAATTAGAATTTCTATGGGTAAAAATTATCATTGTGCCGATAATATTGTTATTGAAAGTTTTCGCTCTTTATTAAAGAAAGCAACAATTCATAATAATATTTATTTATAGCATTATTAATATATTAATGATGTTAAAAAATGAAATAAATGATATTAAAGTTGTAAATAAAAAGATATAATAAATAAAAGTTTATAAACCCTTTTTATTAATACTTACTAAATAGGGTTAAGTCTACTCATTTCTTTTTTATTTATCAAAAATAAAAAACCAACTAATTTTAATAAATAGTTGTTTTATTTTTTTATCGTATTTGATTTAAAATATTTTCAATATTATTAACTTTGTCAATTAAAGCTTCCGTAATTTGTTCTAAATCGCTTAAATTGTTTTCTGTTGTTGTTTTAATTTCATTAATTAAATTGCTAATTGTATTTTTGATATTATTTTCAACCATATAATTTCTCCTTTATAATTTTAATATTAATAATTTATAATTTATTTTTATTAAAAATTAATTTTTTAATAATTTGATGATTATTTTGGTATTGTAAAGTCAAAAATCAAAGATTATAACTTATTTTTTGTTTGTTAATAAATTTTAATCTTGCCAAGCAATGCCTAGCATACTTTTTACAATATCAGCAACCTTTTCTGTTTTTGATTAATTTTGTAAAGTACTCATTGATATAACGCTGACATTTATTAATTAATACTGTCTTATTTGCTAATTTAATTTTTAACTCTTTTAAACAGAGTTATTTTAAAGACACTTTTAAAAAAACCTTATAAATAGTAAGATTTCTGAATTTTTTTATTGTGGAACACTAACTCTTTAACCATTGCAAGTTAAAGATTTATCCCCAAAACACAAAACTATTTTATATTGCCCAAAATAATTTCCTCCATTATGTCGTATCGGTACGGCCGCCCCCCTATGTTGTTTATCCTCACTCGCTTGGTTTTGCGACATTACAAGCGGGAGGGTTTTATTCTATTGGTTTTGCTGTTATTTTCTTAAACTAAGCAAAGTTAG
Source organism: Elbella merops (assembly GCA_018244855.1). NCBI lineage: Eukaryota > Metazoa > Arthropoda > Insecta > Lepidoptera > Hesperiidae > Elbella > Elbella merops. Next base: position 6,963 of record DWMG01004500.1, on the reverse strand, counting down.
CGTCAATTTTAACCTAATTAAAAAAGATAGAATTTTATATCTATCTTTTTCTTATTTTTTGGAAATTTTATACCAAACAATAACTTTATGCTATCTATTTTTTATTTATTCTAGAGTGATTAACAAATTACATCATAACTCGTTCTACTGCTTTAATATATGGAACGGCTAATAATGATGACCGAATTTGTTGCAAGCGGTCAGTATTACTAACCTTAATAATTGTTTTAATTGTTAAATTAATTAAATCATCGGAAACATTAGCGCTCATCATTTGAACTGATGCATTTAAATGACTTAATACTTTTGTTATATCAACTAGTAAGGCTGGTCGATCAATTGCTTCAATTATAATTGCGCAATCATATTGTTTATTTTTACATACCGCTTCATTTCAATTAACTTCAACTTGGCGGGCTTGCTTATCGCCGCTTTGAATATTACAACAGGTTTTTAAATGAACTTTAATCCCTTCAGCTTTAGAAACATAGCCAATGATGTCTTCATATGGAATTGGCAGGCAACATTGCGAAATAACAACTTTAACGCTTGAAATTCCTCGGAAAATAATGCCATCTTTTAATTGTGCTTTTTTATATTGTTTATCTTGTAATTTTTTTAAAATTTTTTCATTTTGACTTGTTTCATGATCTAAATAAACTAAATTAATTGCTTCTTCTAAAGTATATTCATCATTAGCAACATCTAACAAAAAATCTTTAATATTATTAAAATTAATTGCATGTAATCGTTCTAATTGTGTTTCTGAATCAACTAATTTTCATTTTAAATCTTTTTTTGCAATATATTCTTCAATTTGTGCCTTTGTTTGTTTAATTTTTTCTAAATTAACTGATTTTGCATCACTAGTTACTTCAAATAATTCTTTTTTCAAATACTTCTTAATTTTTTGTAACGCCGATGATGTTTTTGCAACAACTAATCATGAATGATTTGGTTTTTGATTTGCTGCCGTTTTAATATCAACCACATCCCCTGATTTTAAAACAGTTGAAATTGGTGAAAATAAACCATTAATTTTTGCTCCAATTGTTTTTTCTCCAATTTCAGAATGAATTTTATAAGCAAAATCAAGAACAGTTGAACCAAATGGTAACGTTACAACCTTACCGTTTGGTGTTAAAACATAAATTAACGAAGAAAAAATATCATTTTGAATAATTTGTTCCATTAAATGATCCGGTTTATAAACTTCTTGTTGAATTTCATCCCTTTCTTGTACTGAAATATTTTCTAAATCTAAAATCCGTTTAAAAATATCTAATCGTTCATCAATATCTTTTTGTTTTTTTGCAATATCATATTTTTCCCCTTCTTTATAATGTCAATGTGCTGCTACCCCTTGTTCTGCTACTTCATCCATTTCTTCAGTTCGAATTTGAATTTCAAAAATAAGACCATAATCAGTCGCAATTGTAGTATGCAAAGATTGATATAAATTATGTTTTGGCGTAGCAATATAATCTTTAAAGCGATTATTTAATGGCGTATAATGCTGATGTACAAAACCCAACACCTTATAACAATCATCAACAATATTTGTAATAATACGAACAGCTAAAATATCATGAATATCATCAAAATTTTTACCAAACTGATTCATTTTACGATAAATTGAATAAATTGATTTACTACGTCCATATACTTTTACGGACATTTTTTTTTCAGTAATTAAAATTTGTTTTAATTCTTCAATTTTTTGATTAATAGTATTTTCTCGTTCTTTATTACTTGATTCTAATAATGAAACAATTTTATTGTATTGCACAGGGTTAACAATTTTAAAACTAATATCTTCAATTTCTTGTTTAACAGCTTTCATTCCTAAGCGATGCGCAATTGCTGAATAAATTTCTAAACTTTCTTGTGCAATAATTTGTTGACGTTCTGGTTTTAAATAACCAATTGTTTTTAAATTATGTAAACGATCAGATAATTTGACAATAATTACGCGAATATCTTTCGCCATTGATAAATATAACTTTCGTAAATATTGTGCTTTAATTTGTGTTCGATTTTCTTTTGCAAAATAACTAACTTTAGTTACCCCTTCAACTAAATTAGCGATTTCAATTCCAAACAATTCTTGTAATTCTTCAAAAGTAGCCGGAGTATCCTCTAAAACATCATGTAATAATCCTGCAATTAAAGTTTTTGGTCCCATTTGTCATTGTGCCAAAAAAAATGTTGTTCATAATGGATGGATAATATACGCTGCTCCGCTATTGCGGATTTGCCCACGATGTTTTTCTTCAGCATACTCATATGCTTTCTGAATTTCCTTTAATGTTGCTTCATCTTTAATATACAACTTAATTTGGGCTAAGACTTCTTCGTATTTAATATCTTGATCCATTATGAACAACCTTTTTTCTTATAATAATTATAATTATATCGCGTTTATCATTAATATTCAATCAGGGTTTTAATTGGATATGAACCTAAATCTTTTTTACCATTCAAATATGTTAAATCAATCACAAAAGATAAACCATCAATTGTTGCTTGTTCTTGCTTAACTAATTGACACATTGCGCGTAATGTTCCTTCTGAAGCTAAAACATCATCAACAATCAACACGCGATCATTTGGTTGTAAATATAAAGCATGAATTTCTAATTGATTCATCGCATATTCGCAACTATATTTTGCATTAATAACTGAGCGGGGTAATTTACCGCCTTTCGTACAGGAATAAACCGTTAAATTGGTCGCATAAATAACGGCTGGTCCAAACAAAAAAACCACGTGCTTCAGGGGCAAAAATTACTGTTACTTTTTTAGCAACATTATACGCGGCTAATTACTTAATTACTGTTTTAAAAGCCAAAGCATTATTTAATAACGGAGTAATATAGCGAAAAATAACCCTCGGTTCTGGATAATTAGGAATATCAACAATAAATTTTTTTAGATCTATTTTAAAAAATTATTTTCTTGGTTAATTAATCATTAATTCCAACAACAACTTGTTCATCAACTGCAACTCGTTGTGAATCTAAGTAATTTTTAACACGGATTTTATTTAACGCACGATATTTTTCTAATTCTACTCAAATCGGGGTTGCAACAAATAATGTTACAAACATCCCAATAATTAAACCAATTAAAATAAAAACATTAAAGCCAAATCATGTTCCTGAAAAAGCCGCTAAAGTAATTAATAAAATTGCAAACATAATTCCTAATGTTAAACAATGCTGTAACATTTGTTTAATTGTAATATTAGAAACTTTTTGTAAAAAGTTATGTTCATAATTATAAATCCGAAACTCTTTTTGAATTTCTAGGATAATTTTATGGTTTTTACTTTTAATATCTTTTGATGCCAATTGTAGCTGGTGCAATTGGTCACGATATTGTTTTTTCAACTCTTTTAGTTTTAAATTTGGATTTTTAACTGCTAGTTTTTTTAATTCCTCTTGATAATAAACTTTATGAGCACGACGCAAACGTTTAATTTGAGCACGATGTTCTGACATATATACAAAGAATGTTTCATACTCACAAATATTAATTGCTTTTTTATTTTGTTTTGCTCGCACCATTACCATTGTTCCAAAGGCAATTGCAAACCCCAAAATCGCTAAGAACGCGATTGACATTTCAAAGGTAATTAACAACTGCGCAATAATTGCAATTGCAATAGTAACAATTAACGTAAAGATTGAGGCCAACACCATTCCGACAAATTGTGTTCAATCTAATCGAAATAATGTATAAACAAAAATACATGCTAAACCAATTGCCAGGCTAATTGCCGAAATTTTTAAGATATAACCTTCCATAACCGGATCGGTTTGTTGTAAGGCTAATGATGTATCACTCGGGCTAGCGCCATAAAATGAAGCAATGTTTGATAATAATTCACGTTCAAAAGTACCCTTTGTAATATTTGTACTAACAACTAAAATATGGTTACTATTACCACTATCTTGTTGTTTAATCACATAAATATTAAAACTGAAATTATGACGTGTTATTTTCCGATACTCTTCAATTTGCGTATTTAACTTGGTAATTGCAACTTCATCAGAAACTTGTTGAGACCCATCTGTTACTCACAAGTCTTCATTAACTGTAATATTAATTCCTGGTTTAATTGTATTATCAACATTTGCTTTCCCAGTAAAACAGATTGCTGAGGCAATTATTAATAAAATGATTCGAATAATTGGGATTCATTTTGTAATATTATAAAAATTTGATTTGCCATGTTTTAATTGTTTGCGGTTTTTATTTTCTACAAGGGCTGCTGAATAAGATAATTCTGTTTCAGCATTGGCAGTCAGGGTTACTTCAACACCAGATGTAAGGTCAGTTGTTGAAGAATCCGCTATTTTAACATCCGTATCTAGTTTTCTTAATTGTTTCTTAAACAATCAAGTTCATAATGAAAATCGCGAGACACCTAACCAACTATATTTTTCTTGTCAATGTAACTTAATGACAATTCAATACATTAACCTCGCTATGGCAAAAAGCATAATAATTGAAATAATTAAACCAACTAATAAAATTGTGGCAAATGATTTAATATTATTAGTTCCTGTTCAAAATAGCGACAGCCCCAATATTACTAAAACAACTAAAGAATCGATAAAAACAGCAATTGTTTGTTTATTAGCAATTTTCATTGCGGGTTCAAATGGGATGTTATTTTCATACCGCTCACGTTTATACTGTGAAAAAAAAAGCAAATTTCCTTCTAATGATAATCCAAAAGCAATAATTAAAGCGGCAATACTTTCTGGTGAAATTTCAACTTTTAATAAGGATGATAAATATAAGGTTGAAATAATTGTAAACAATAAAGTTAATACGGCAATTAATCCAAATAAACGATAATAAACTAATAATACAATAAAAATTGCTAAAACCAGAACACCCAAAATAATCATTGAAATTTTAAACACATTTGCTGAAACAACCGGCGGGATTTCGCGATAACCGCGAATAGTAAATTCTAGCCCACTTAGTCCCCCGTTAATCAAGTTACTAATTTGACGAGCTTCCGTCTCGGTTGATGTTGTAATTTGATTTGAATTTTCGGCAGCACCAGTTACAATTTTAATTGAATTTCAATTAATAATATATTTTTTATATGCTTCGGTCAAAACACTATTATATTCAATAATTGTTTGTAAATATGGTCGCAATGGATCAATATATTTATTTGTTGTAGCACTTTTATCGTTTGGATCAATTAATAAATGATTTGTCGGCACTGTTGGTACTGTTGTAAAACGAAAACAACTATCTTCCATTCATGTTCTAATTTGTGATATTGGATAACGTAATGCTAAGTCTAACAAATTCCCGTGCTGAATTCTAACAGTCCCCGTGTCATAATATTCTACATCAAAAATATGATAAATATTTGTTCAATCTATTGAAGAAACCTTACTACGAATATCAACACTAAACAAAGTTGCAATTGCTTGTATATTATCAATATCGTGGCGTAAATCATCAATCATTTGACCAATATCAGTTCAAATATATAGTGGCTGTGCTTGCCCGCCCCCTTCTGCTGGTTTTAAACTATTAATAATGCTATCTCATTTTTGTTGATTTTTAATTTGTAAGGTAATAATTGGCCGACGCGCTTGGTCAACCCCTGTTGTTGAACCAGAAATAACATCACTTAATGGTGTTCGTTCTTTTGTTCCATTATTATCACTAATTAATAAATCTTTTCCTTTATTATCAGTTAAGTAAATTGCTCCTAATCGTTGAATTATTTTACTTAAGTCATTGTAAGATTTAAACATATCTTTTCCAACAATAACTTCAACCGAATTACGTCCTAATGTTTGTAAATATAAATTTTGGATTGATAAAGGATCTAATTTATTTCGTAATAATTCTAAACCTTTTTTGCTATCTCCATTTATAGTATCTGGTGAGTAATTGGGGTCTATTTTGTCAAAAACATCAATTTGAACTTGATATCCTCCTGAATAAGAAATTCCTGTTCTATATGAATAACGAAAACTATCCGCTGAAAAAATCGCACCAACAATCATAGCAATAACTAAAACAATTAACGTTCCAATTCGGATAATTAATCTACTTATTGCTCTTTTATTTTTTGGCTCTTTAATTATTTTAACTTGTTCTTTCTTTCACACTCTTGACACCACTATTCTACTTTTCAACTTTTCTTTATATATTGTACACTATTTCTTATCTAATCCTATTATTTAATAAATATATCTTTAAAATCATCTAACGATAAATCTGGATCAGTAATTTTTTGATTATTCATAAATTCAATTATTCGATTAATTTTAATATTAAAAATATAATAAGCAGCATCGCTAACATCAATAATTTTTTTATCAACTAAAATTATTTTTAATAAATAATTAATAACATCCTGTTCAGTAATATTTCGATTTAATAACTTTAAATCTACTGTTTTTAAACTAATTATTTTTAAAACATAATTAGCAATTTGTTGTTGTTCTTTTTGATGATTTTGCATTATATTTACATCTTACCTTGGTTCCAACTATTATTATAACTAAGTTATTTAAAAAATTAAGCAATTTATGTTAATTTTTTAAAAAATTAAATTGCTTTTGATGTTAATACCCCGTTGAGTTTTTAAAAAATAACCCTTTTTAACGAAAATGGTTCTAAATTATTGGTAATTGTCAAAAGCAGTTCATTTAAAATTTTGCCTAATTTTTCTAAACCGACTGGTTTTTGTTGGAAAATACGATAAATATGTTTTAAATAATTAATTTCATTTCATTCTAACCCATCTTGAAATACTTTTAAATTAGTTAAAATTTCTGTTAAAAAGTTAAGATCTAGACCGAACCCCATTTATTAAATTAAGTATTAATAAAAGGGGTTATAAACTTTTATTTATTATATATTTTTCTTTACTAATTGAATATCATTTATTTCATTTTTTAACATCATTAATAT
>DWMG01004499.1:0-10885 GCA_018244855.1 Elbella merops | reverse complement strand
CGCACTTGGCCAGCGTGGCAGACTATGGCCTTAACCCTCTCAATATGAGAGGCGACCCGTATTCCAACAGTGGAATTATAATGGGTCGATTATTATTATTAAAACACTCTTCTAAACATGGAAATTGTATTTAAAAAGCTGTGTAACCTGTAAAATATTTAAGTCGAAAAACATTTTTCAGCGTGTAAAACAGCCTTAAAATATATTTCCCATAGTCTAAGCCAGCCTTAAAAACGCACAGGCGCATTTTAAATGCACACTTGACACAGTTCTTGAGCTTTATCACATACTCACGCTCTCCCAATAGCCGCGCAACGAGCGAACGAGGTGCTAATCCACTTGCCGGCTTTAATGAGACCTGCTAATCACTCACAAAGGAAGTGCCCTGAAGTGAGCCACTGCGATGGCCCATACTCCCGAGTGCTTGGCGTTGAACTTCGATGGTACTTCGACTTTTAATCACATAACTGTTTACGAAGCAGCAAATAGTCACATGCGAACTTTAGGGTTTAATTCAATATATGTAATAATTAAATATATTTAAATGTAAAAAAAAGAACGTAAAATCACGCCTGTAATCCCCGAAGAGGTAGGCAGAGGAGTTCGAGGAGAGGAGGAGAGGTGGTGAGTCTATAATAATTGCCATACACCGGGCACAGATCCAAACTCCGAACCACTACTAGAAATTCTAAATTAGAAAAATCCGTTAGCATCCGACCCGGGATTTGAATTCTCGAGCATCATCATCGTCATCAGCCTATCTCAGTCCACAGCTGGACATAGGCCTCCACAATGAGCGCCATCGCGCCCTGTCCTCGGCCTATCGCATTCAGCATCTAATAAGAAATATTATAATTAACACACAAAGTAATGGACCTACAACACTGGCTGATTAACACTGAGCCGAGGGCCATGACTTCGATTCCAGCCCAGGTTAAATATTTATGTGATGAGCATTTGCATATATTTGTTTTGTGTTTTGATTTAGAAATAAACAAATATGTTTATGTAAGCGTATATTTATATATAAATATGTAGTTGATCAGTCTTCTGGTTACCATAAAGCAGGCTCTATCCACTTTGAAATCAGGTAAAAAAACATGGTGCAATTCAAAACGAGTGGTCAGTACTACTTAAAACGAATTTGTATCACAAGAGGCGGACAGTGTAGCAAATGCAGTTTTAATCAATATTCCCTCAGAGCTTTGTAGAGGCAGGAGGTAAGAGGCAGAGCCACGAGAGGCACAAACATGGCATCCTTTGACGTCACGTCAAAGAGAACTCAGCCGCTGCAGCGCTTTGACGGAGCCGTCTACAGATCCACCGACAAGGGGCATGTCGCATGTTTTATTCATGGGCTTGTGCGAGGGAAAATAAACGAAATATTTAAGAGCACTTGCGGTGCCTTTGCAGTTTACAGTACTATGAATCCTATAATGTATCCTGCGGATCATATTTTCATGTTAAAGTACCTACTATCATCCGATACATCGTATAGTTTACAGTGGCTTGCAAAGGGTGGAACGACGAGTCTGGTTATATACGGAGTCTTTAAGAATCTCGCTCGCGTATTTTTTTTAGTTTCACAAATAGTAATTATGTTCTGTAACATAATAATAGTGTTGTGTTCGAAGTTCACTTATACAATACTGGTTGAAGAATATATTGAATATATACGCACAGCGGATGTTATATGTTCTTGTACTGCACATTGTCTGGAACAATTTAAAATGTGTTTTTTGGTCACATAAATAAACTTTATCCGTGTCGGGGCGAAGAAAGAATATATCCCCCGACCTGTCTTAGGATATCAGGGTGTCGTGGGAGGCGACTAAACCCGGCGCTAGCAGATAGCGGGATGCTGTGACCTGCCTAGTTAAGGCTAAATGCTCTCCCATTTACGGGCAGTAGCGTAGGCGGCGCGAGATCCCAGTGTGGGATGATGGGCGGAAACTCCGCAGGGTGGGCTTATGTCCGGTGGACATAATGAGAGATATAATGGTTATAATGATGATGTAAATAAATCAATAATCAATATAGTTTATTATATATAATACATCCCTTTTCTTTATAAAATTATGTAAGTTTTAAAAGTTAAATAGGACTTGCTGTAACGGTGAAGAAAACAAGTCGAGTAAACCTGCATACCTTGGTATTATCTATAATGTTCAGGAGCTGGCCAGTTCGGCAGTCTATGGCCTGACCCATTGTCATTCTTAAAGACAACCTGTGTCGAACAGTGGATGGAAAAAGTTGATGAGGTACACGTATAGAAATATACTTGAAGAAAAATATGAATCGATATGTTCTAACAGGGGTTTTAGTACATAAAACTCTAAGTACCGCAATAAATCTATAGACTTAATATCTTCGTGAAGCCGGCACTCCTGGAGATTTGGACGTTTAATAAAAAGCACACAATGCGCGAGCCACTACACCGGGATCGCTTCTCGTCTATTTTATTTTTAATATTAAACCCCCGGGCGACCGTTGTGCGCCACAGAGTAGGGCAGCACAGAGAGATTCTTGTTAATTATCGGTCTTGCAAATGCAACTATAAATATGGTCCAAATAATAATAATATACGACCCATTATAATTCCACTGTTGGAATATGGGTCTCCTCTCATATTGAAATAGGCCAGAGTCTGCCACGCTGGCCAAGTGCGGGCTGGCATATTTTTTTTTATAATTTCTAAGGTGTGTTGGTTTCCTCACGATGTTTTCCTTCGCCGTTAGCAAGTGATATTTAAATTTAAAACGCACTTTAGTAAAGAGGTGCGCGCCATGGGTTTGAACCCGGCACCCCCGGAGTGAGGAGCTGAATTCTTAACCACCAGGCTATCACTGCTTATATTTCTGCGGTTAAGTAGAGAAAAATGTTTTTCGGCAGTCGCTCCTACCTCCTCCTCATTAGCGGTCAGTTAAAATATAATTCTCATCAAACTTTTAATTACTTATTGTAATATCACCACGCCAAGTCTTTCACGAGGTAGACAGAGAGCACGACGTGCCAAGTATCTCCAACCTTACAGGCTTGACTTGCTGCTTGTACATTATCGATTAGTCTTCTCAATAACTTTCAATACACTATTTACTGGAACACCTTATGTATTGATGTTAGCTGCATGGTAATTATTATTACACCATCACGCCAGACCCCTCGAGTTACGGAGCTATAGACTGTTCCGCTTCTTCGACATTACGAGTAGCCTAGCGAGTTGTTCATAGTAATTATCCGCATTGAATACGACTTAAATACATACGTATGTATTGAGTTTCAAACTAAAATATATTAAGTTATCGTTACTTAATTGTGTACGAGTCATTAGAGAATATTTTGTATCTAACGTATACATAATTACCAACTAGAATGTTCTTATACAGAAACATACAGAGGTTTCAGCTACACCAATACGTGATTAAGTTAAAATTATTCGTTAGTAATGAAAACGATATGTAATTATAATATTAATGACAGGCCGGCGACACGCGGTATGTACGTACCACGTTGTTAATAGTTACTAATTCTGTACAATAGAAAGTGTTGTGCGTAAACATACAAATAGTGTGATAATGATCAAAACACGTCTCGCGGTGATCTGTATTTTGGTGTACGTTTTACATATACTCCCGCGTAATTATGAATCTATTGTTTACATAATTTAAATGAAATCAGTATTAATAACATTATTATATGCTACATATACAATATTCCATGTTATGTTCGTCATATTGTAGTCATGGTTTACACGTTTCATAAGAGTTATGATTGTTTTGCAATAGGCTCACCCCCTACATGGGACGTATAAAATAGTTGGTGACAAGTTAGAGGACTACACTCCTCTGCCTGCCCCTTTGGGGAAATACAGGTGTAATGTGTTACGTTCGGATATGAATTACAAGAAATTATATTACGGTATGATTACATGTAAAGCAATCGTAAAGTTGAAAACTACAAACAACCAGATACGCATCTCTTAAATTTAATTGAATTTAATATCATTGCACAAGCCATTAAAAGTGCTACGAAATATCTCTACATTTCGTAGTAGCTAACAGAAATGGTATACACGCAACAAATTTTAAATAGGTACTTAAAATTATTCATATAAATAAAGTCATATATGTTGTTAAGAATAGGAAAATGTCGTATGTTTAAATCATATTAGGTAAACGTACGAGTACGTACAGACGATAGCTGAGCATCTTATCAATTCCGTATAGAAACTATAAAATTGGTAGATTTTCGTATGTAAGACGATCCGTTTTATTAGGACGTTCGTAGGTACGTATTCGGCGGAACTGATCAAATTTTTTTGTCGGTTCGTCGAGTTCGCCTTTCTCCAGCAGTCGACGGTCCAGCGGCGGCCGCGGGGACGGGCAGCCTTGCGCAAACGCTTCCCACACGTGCATCAGCGCCGCACTCATCATTCTTTGTACCGTTACCTTTCCTACTTCACAACAAGTTACAGCGTCATTCATATCGTAAAAGTAGGAATGTTAAATTAGAGAAAGGGCCGCGCTCGAAAACGCAGTTCCGTTGTGATGTTAATAGATTGCAATCGAAGTCCTCGAGTGAACTAGCCCTCTGCGCGTCGGGGTACGGCGACGCGCCGCCGGAGCGCGAGAGGCCCCGCCGGGTGGCCGCGCGCCGCCGCCGCGCCCTCTGCCGCGCCCCCCGCCGCCCTCGCACCCTGCTCGCCCTCTGCTCCACGCGCGGGAAAATTTACACTACGATAGATGACACTGAGAGCGCGCGTTATGCCATGTAGGATCAAGAAAATTACACCAGCGGTGTTCGTGCTACATAATGATTAATACGGCACATTTCTCATGCAACTTGTTCCCTTTTTTTGCTCACCACTTCTATGTATATTATAGATATGGTATAGAAACGAACATTTGTAAATTACTGATATATACGGGGAGATGAGAACTTATATCTTTTGTATTGAAATAAATCGATAATTCGAATAAACATACATATATCAAAGAAACTTACGACTAGGATTGTCACTCAAATATTATAGCAGAGCTAATAACATGGACCGGATAGCCTTGACTCCCGACAATGTACCTACTACCTACTCTACTTATGTGGTTGGTCGCAGTCGTTCGATAGTCATTTAAATATTAATGCGTAAGAGAAGCAAACCCGGTGCAACTTTCAATTCAGCACGCACATGAGCCAACGGCGGGTGGTGCCGAGGGGCGCGCGCTCGCCATCACTTTATTAGATTCTGGACAACCGCTCGCCACGTACTATTTAAAGACAAACGAGGTGCGCGCGCGGCGCGACCGCCAGCCCCGCTGACCTGCCGGTGTAGTTAGTGCCGAGTCAGACGTGGGTTCGATTTCCGTCCAAAAAAAGTCATCGTACATATATTGTCACAGCAATTTCCTATAAGAGTATACAGAGACTAATAAGGATTTCCATTTGTGTGACTGCCGCGAGTTTTTGTTCATTGTCAGTGTAAAATTATCTTTAAATGTAGGTATCTCTGTAAACATTACTGTATATTATGTTTTTTTCAAGTGCTGTCTGTTTCCTGCAGTATGGACAGAGTATATCTGACAAAATTACGATCAGAAGACCACATTTGAGGAGGTTCCAACATATTATTGATGTTATTATACAACTTTATCGGATTGCAACGTACTGTTAAGGACGTGGTTGGTCAACTAATCACAGAATATGTAAGCCATTACTGCTCAACATTCTAGAAAATTCTAGAATCGTAATACTGTGTGTTTGACCACATGTTACATAAATGTTGCGCAACAGTTTTTGTTTGATTTCGGCAATCTAAAGATACTAGATACGAGGAGATAAGAACTTGTTGAATATGGGATAAGAGTTAGCAAAGGTAATTCTATAGTTCAGTAAGTGTTAATGCATGTTTCAACATTTAGCTATACAAATAGTTTGTGTTTAACATACTTTTGTGTAAGAAGTTGGCCATGTTCGGAAACGCGCGTGTTTAAGGAGAAAGATATAAATACAGAAAATGACAAATATTTCTAACATCACTTTAGAGGATAGAGATAATTCGCTCTCTGCCTATCCCGTAAGGAACCTGGCGTGATAAAAAATAATAACACTTATGTTTATTTATGCACAAATCTTAAAACAATGGCTCATATTTTCCTTAACATATTATTAAACATATATGAAGATATTAAAACATACATATATACAAAATAATGCAAAGTTTTGTATGTACGTACGTACGTGCATGAATCAGCGAGCGCAGCGCAGGACGTGAGGTGTACGCAATCAAAAGGTTAGAGGTTCTCCCACACGACGCCCTCCGCTGACCTTAGGGTGGATCCACATAATCTCTTCGCTCTATTATCGCACCTCTATTGGCCTGCTTTACCAATATCTCAGTCTTTATTATTATTATTTCAACGTCACACCAGGTCTCTTACGGAGTACGCAGAGGCTATGGCCTTAATGCTTTCGATCCGTCGAAAGACCCGTGTCAGTCGCTTGTTAAATCGTAGCAAATGTGTCCTGTGGACTTAAACAGCGATTACAATTTATAATAGTCAATTAAAGCATTATATATACAGTCGTCACCAGCCTCCACAGAGCGTGTGCTCGTACGTGCATGTGCTAAATGTAGTCGAGCATATTATTAAGAATATTTTTTTCGCTTCCAAATAGTTTTTATTAATTGTTTCAATTATCACCTGATAACAGCCAGTTAATAGTCACGTGGGACAATATAATCAAATAGAATGTTTGCTCTGATTTTATATTAACTTTTAAGCAAATCCCAAGCTCGAGACTGCCAAATTACCCAAAAAACTTGTCACTAAATCACATGCAGTACATTTAAGAATTACACACACACACACACACACACACACACTATCAGCCTGTATTTAGGAATCATGTTATCGATTTTCGAAAGAGTAGGTACGACTCAGGTTTTGAAACCAAGACTCCTAGACGGGATTCACTCTAAGCCACTAAGCTACCAATCAAAGGAAAGGAAAAGGCTAATCATGTTAGGAGTAGAGTACGAATAACAGACCATACATGTCCTGCGCAGAACTCGATTGTATGCAAACGTTACTTACGCTATTGTCCAATAAGGGCCAATTTGCACATGTGTGGCCGCGCGTGCGACACACGGCACGCCTCTATATGTAGAAAATCAGGCTCTGCTAGACATTAAGTAATGTTTGTATTGTAATACGACAGACAATGGACACATATAAATGTGAATGATGAATGTAGAAGAAGCACGTCAGATTTGCAAGCATAGATATATTTGGCACTCGGTGATCCCTGTCTACTCCGTAAAAAACTGGCGTGATAATATACTAATAATTATGGAACAGCCTCATAACGAATTCATTATAAATAATTATATCAGATAATTTGTCAACGAAGAATAAAGAAGAAGCATACGAAAACGGAATGAGTGGCGTAAGCAAGGTCTAACTCGAGAAGACACACTATCAGCTGCTCATGGACAGTGAAACTGTAATGGCATTCTGATAATACATACCACAAGAGTACCGTATCTATCTGTAGTGTAGGTTTCGACTTCCGGCTGCACACACATTTGATCACTAATATCGATGTAGGGTCTGAGTATTTGTTACTATATCTACATATATCTTTGTAAGTGCCCGTCTAAATATGGGTGGCGAACGTAAAACATTTTTTGTAAAGGCATAGCTTATGCTTTATACTTGATGTAACTTACTGAGGCAACAGAATCTTAAATCGTACAGACCATCAAACAGAATGCATACGTGGTTAAGATCAAAGATGTACCGATATAAGTTGAACCGGGTCTGCGAGCACACTCACATTCAGGTCAGGTCTGCTTCATTATTACCGTAACCACAAAACCAAAAACCTCCACAAACTGAAATGGTGAAATACAAGTCCGAGTGGAGTTAAAAGTTTTAGCGCTACCGATACTGACTGAGTTGTCAAAAAGTTGCCCTTTCACGATTTTTGACTTTCCGCCATTTTTATATAGTAAAATATTATTATTGTTTCACTACGCCAAGGATAAGTCGTAAGCATATGGAATATCTGTAACGATACAGATATTTGCCACTCAATGCCCTACGCCTAGCCCGTAAGGCAGGCATGATGGAATATAAATTCTATTTAAAGAACAGACATGGATTCCGGTTACTAATCAATAAAAGAGGTAGATACAAGTTGGGTACAATCGCCAAATATCGTCCCCTTTTTGTAAAACCAGCTTATAAAAAATATAACACACATAGAATAGTGAATAAAGCGTCAAGCAATAGAGAGAATATTCCTCTATTGCAAAAAACAATCAAAAACCCGGTAACATTGTTACAAACTGAGGAATCGCAATGTTAACAATATAAGATACATTGTAAGAATGTCGTTTGAGGCGCCTAGCGCCGTCCCCGGAGACGATAGATCACAACAATACATAAGTACGTGTTTAAAATGTTAACTACATAATATATGTATTATAGAATATAGTATAAATAATGTATTTTTATATGTACTATATTCCTTTACTATATATTACGTACTTTAATTAATCATTGGTTTCAATCTATATATCAAACAGTAAAAACTTTCTGTTTGGCAAATACATATGGGTTCTGACTTTTTAACGCAATCTTCATGCATCATTTCATGGATTCTTACCCTTTTTATCTTGAGAAAATGTTTCTAGACAAACTGCACATTGAGCCTCGCCATTATCGCAGTCCTCCTCACCAGTAGAAACTAAAACTTGTTCATCTTCAGACGTGTCCTCGTCAGAACGCTCTTCATTTCGACCTTTGTTAATTTTATTATTTCTTCCTGTTTTAGCTTTGGCTACACTTCTAACATAAAAAAAACATAACATCACGCCTGGATTCCCCGAAGGGGTATGCAGAAGAGTGTAGTACACTCTCACGTTTCACCAGTTACATTTAAGTCCCATGGAATAGGTGGTGAGCCTATTGCCATACACCGAGCATAGATCCAGACTCCGAGGCATTAGTAGAAATTCTAAATTAGAAAAATCCAATAGTATCCGACCCCAGATTTGAACCCAGAACTTCCCGATCGGCAGTCGCGCTTGCAACCACTCGACCGACGAGCCAGTCACACCACACTTCTGTTTCTTTTTCCTGCCATTCTTTCATCCTTCTCTTTCCGCTTCTTATTTACTGAATTATTTCTTTTATTATCCATTTATGTATTTCTTTCATACTGCCTCTATACCTTATTTTATAGCTTCGTGATCCCATAGTTTACTTTTTGACATCTGTAGAATAGAGAAAAACATTAAACAAAATGGTAAGATTAGTTAGGAAAATTAATCCAGAGGACGAAATTAGGGCTACGTAGGGGGACGATATTAGAAGTTTACTAAACTAGTAATGAACACCAATGCGAGAAAAAACACGTAATAACCAGTTCTATTTTTGTACTGCATTGAATTTTATGTAAACACAGTTCATTTTAATAAAAAAAAATCTATATGAGTTAAGTATATCAATATTTAACTAGTTCAATAGTACCTATTACAGATAAAATTCACCTTGAACAATTATCTTCTTTTTTCAATATCTTACTCCATGAGCGTTATTTCACCCCTACATTTTCAAAATGGTCGATTAAAATAACAAATTATCGATTCGGAATGGGATAAATAGACGTCGATTATTACAAGAAATAGAGTAAGCGATGTAGTTAGGCTCGGCGACGACATTTGGCTACTGTGCTTTACTACCCTTAAATGTAATGCCGTAATATTTTATTGTAAATTTACCCTGCCTTTAGACTTGACCATAAGTATACAAGACAGCTGATTTACAGCAGAAATAACTACATCCAAGTATTTGTTCCACTCCAACAGTATGTATGATAGAAGAAGAACGTCGGCTCTGTTGGATAGAGATAGTCGGTGTTCCCTACGTATCCCGTAAGGCTACTAGCGTAAAGATATGACAATAATAAAGACAGCTACAAAGCACAGTGATCGACACCGTAGTCTTAGATCGCTAAACGAATTATCCACGGCCGTGATTGTCCAGCGGCGCGCCCCCGCCTGCGCGCCCCGCCCGGAAGTGGGGAATTTGCATCACAATCAAACAGAACCCTCGCTAGTTCACTTCCGGCGAGCCCGGAGCCCCTCCAGCGATTGTGATCTCGTATAAACGCGAACATCCGCTGTGTTTTCATAAATGGAAAACTTTGATTGATCGCCGTGTCAATCCCCCGTGAAGTGTCACGTTACGCTATTTGTTGACGTGTTTATGACGTCAATATTTTCAGAGGGTACGCTTGTTATAACTGTTAATACTGCATCACGTGTCTATAGGCAGTTATAATTATTGTTACCACGCTACCTCTCTTACAAGGTAGGCTGTAAGCACCGAATGATAATACCGATAATAAAGAATACAGATATCTGTATTCTTACATACCTCCCGCGCTTCTACATGAATCACCCTCCTTACACTTACACGACGGTTTCGGAGACTTCATTCGTGATTGTTATGTTACAGACAAGACAATTCATCTTAATGTAATAATAATAAATGGGACAAACAATAATAATAGTTTTTTTTCCATTTTCGCTGTAAAAGGGTGCACGCGCCAACACATCCTGGTTGCCGCAATAATAGTATAATGACAGACACGGTTTTCGATTTACACGCGTGCGCGCTCCGACAGCCATTACAGGGAATTTAAAAAATATTTTAATAATCTTCATCCGAGAAAATTAAAGACAATGGTTATTATGCAATATAAAATACGACAATATAAAGCAATGGAGATTAAGATTTTAAAGACAGGATATAAATTTTTAACTGGCTGATAATTTGTGTAATAAAAATAAGAACTATTTGTGTTTCAGAAAACGTTT
>DWMG01004498.1:0-10885 GCA_018244855.1 Elbella merops | reverse complement strand
ACTAGTTTCGGACCTGTACGAGGTCCTTCCTCATGAGCTCCCGGCGCTTGCAGCGAGTTCGCGGCGGAGACTGGCGGTATAAAATGGTATTTAATTTGCATTTTAAAATGATACACGATTATTTGAAATTCATAATCGTGTACATTTCCATACAATATAATAATTGGGGGCGCGTTCAACGGACCACATTAATTCACGTCCTCTTGTCGGGCGCTTCGCTAATGTAGCTGAGATGATGAAGTACCTCCGACATGTAACGAGCTGTACTTGAAATTAACCGTGCGCCGGATGGTGGCTAATGTACAGCCGCGGATGGCTTTCTGATCTCTAAGTATGGATACGGGCCATTTTCTACCACCACAGTTTTTTGGTACAAATACAGGCCGACTCTACGATTTATAAATGTTTAAATATTAATACTTTTATTGACATATTTCATTGACAGACTGTGGCTCGTGAAGCAGCATATTTATTAACACGAATCAAACTTGTGATCACTTTGTACCGTACTTCTGTAAGGAAATATAAAGTATGAAAAACTTCGTTGCGAGTATCAAAAATTGAAGAAATCGCCTCAGGAAAATCTTCACGACTGTGTAGTCCATAAAATAATATTATGTCAAATCTTGAAAATAATGTATTTATATTGAAAATAATGTATTTCGATGAATTCGGACGCGTTAGAAAATAAGAGCAGATCGAGAGTGCCTACCCGTAACAGAGCACTATTTGACAAATTATATGAATGCAGCAAGTACCAGTATAGACCCTTTGGGTTTGTGCGCCTCCACGCAAGAAAATACGAGTATGTAACAGTATGGATCATTCGTTAATATTTATTTAACAGAACCGTATAGAATTCTTTGGAAACTTAATACGGACGATATATTTAATAGTTGGTTTGTACGCATGCAATAGTGCGTAGATTGTAATGGCAAGTATTTGGAAAAATCAAAATAAATAACATATTTTTGCAAAACTTATAAAGCAACCTACGTACATACATACATGTACAATGCGGACGGAGCGGAGTAGTAATTGTTTGTAGGCCCTCTGCAGCCCGGCCCGCACAATGGGCCATTTCGCACATAACGGATTAATAAAGACTGAACGATGACGCTTAATGCTGTGCTAATAACCCTCGTCGGAGTGTGGGCGGAACTCGCAATATGACAAATACTGAATTTTCCTGTGTTTGTACTCATTCATTGTGTTTGTTCAGGCAATTGGGATATTTTGACGTTTTATTCTTCGGTATTATCTTGGTCGTCTTGTGTTAATTGCGTGAAGTGGAGTTCCATCATAATGACGCGAAGCGTCAAAACTAAGCAAATCAAATTAAGTCTAAACAAAGAGTCCGAAAATATTACATTTTAACATGCTGCTACACAATATTTAACTATCATAATATCTCTACAACCCGCATGCCCAGCGTGGAGATTGCGGGCATAAACCAGCTTTTGGGGGAGGCCTATGTCCAGCAGTGGACTAAGATAGGCTGATGATGATAATACTCTACATCAGTTCTACAGTTGCAATATTAAGATCCATATCATCATATCATCCATAATATATCCATCATTTAACTGTCCATTCGCCTCTCTGTGTCGCATGGAAGTCGTCCACGGTGATTTATTGCAGCAAAATATTCTTTACCTAATAGTAACATTCACAAAGCGCAGAATTTTCAGGTTTTAGAGGAAACCGCAAATTAGTTTTATCTCCGTACCCAAATCGGTTTCCGGTTCTATGAATCTTTAGCATCTATCTGCCCCACTCGCCGACCTTCCCTCTTAATGTGTAAATGCGGGGATTCTCTACCGCGGCCGTGTTTGACATTCGGTGACCTTTCTTTACCCTCGCCAGCCTAGTCGAGTCCTATGGACGGCTCTCTGTGTTGTTTTTTAAATGATTATACGAGTAAATATGATTCATTGATATCCCTCCTACTATGAAATTCACTATCATGAAAATTTTAATGTGTAGCTGTAGGTATATATTATATAGTTAAATATTGTTAAAAACGTGACATCACGCCTGTAATGCCTGAAGAGATAGGCGGAGAAGCGTAGTACACTCCCACGGTCCACCATGGCTATTATGTCGATCGACGTTACTCGTAAACACGAGACACAGATCTAGATTCCGACCCAAGTTGATTAAATATATTAATAAATATATAAAGAAAACTATTAAGTTTAATGTGACTAATTAATACTTGTATATAAAATTCAATCCACATGTACATAGCGGGTTTTCGAACAGTTTGAAGGTTTTAGACAAGTCGAAAGCGGAGCCGTAGCGGTTGAAATTCAATTTCATTTCCATTTTCAAAATGGAGCTGCTTATAGGCAGCTGTCAAACGCAAACATTGTACCAATCCTGCAAAACAACCATCATAATTAAATCCTCTGGTTGAAACATTTGATGATTAAAATTGATTAAAAGTTCCAATAGCTGTTAAATATTAACTTCCGAAATGATATTGGAATATAATATTTGTTTACTGTGGGTAAATTGTTTGTACTCGCCAACGGAACAGGTAATTTGAGCGTATTCACAATTTGTACTAAAACATAGTTAATGAAAATATAATATTAAAAGCAGTAAGGTAACACAAAAAATATGCAATATTCTACATACAATGTTAAATTTATATAAGCTTTATAATTTATCAAACTCAATTGTATTTTATTATAAAATACAGTTGCATTTTCTCTAAATTCAATATCGTAGTATTAACATACATGTTAAATAACATAAACGTGTATTTACGTATTGTATTTACTAAATGCCTAAAAAAATCAAAAATTTTATTATGTAATTGTATAATTTCTTTCAAAGAAGGTAACCTGTTTGTACGAACAGAAAGGAAACCATTTGCTTGTCACACTTTAATTTTTCTTTTCATCTCCGTGACACTGCGCTGGCGGAAAAATGTACTTATTTTCGAGAAGCTTTCGTGTCAGAGTAACAAAGGAGGTAACTTACAATGTTTTTTTGTCGTCTCCTTTGTATTTTTCTTCTGAGACGTTTAATTTAATCGTTGCCGGTGTTCGATAGTAGAATACAAAAACAAAGACGCTATATTATATCTACTTATGTGAGTATACGTACAATACCCTCGTCAGCGCGCGAGGGACCCGTGTCCACCAGGCAAACGATAAATGGGCTGATAACGACGACATACATGTGAACGTATACGAGGATATCGATAGTTTCATAACGGAACAGAGATTTACTCCGAAAGCACGGGTTTTCCATTTTTATAAACAACAATAAGCAACTCGCCACACGATTGTAATTTGCACGATTACACCAGTACATGGATGGTTCGAAGTTCTAGAAAGAAAAGCAAATTAAATAATGACTACGCACGTATGCAAGCCGAATATCAATGGATCCAGGAGCCGGCGGAGAGCAGAGATCATCTATCTTCACCAAATAGGTCAGATGCTGGCTGACTGTGAATAGAGTAGACCTATATAGACGAAGCGAGTCAGATTCTTCATGACAAACCAGCAACAAATTTGGCATGTCAATATTGATTTATTTTATGTTCATTCGTTTACTTAGTTATTTATTTATTACCTACTTATTAATACACTCACCCACTGACTCACTTAATTATGTTTGCCTCTGTATCGATTAGTTAACTAGTCAGTTTCTTATTTTGCATTAATTAGATAAATAAAACAATATACCAGCTGGTGGTTGACTGAATGAAACAATAGTCCTTTACTTTTAAATTACAGCAACTTTTACTAATCTTCAGTAGTGTTATTCACTCAGTAACGTATTTATACGAAATGCAGTTCAATTCCGTTAAAATCGTCGCCGGATGGTGATACCGCTGAGCAAATAAAAGATCTGTGTTACATGTAACATTCATCCGTACGTCCAGGTGTTACAGTTTAAAATGTCGAGGCAGATTAAATGACAGCTCTAAAAGAAGCAGAATGTAAGCGACAGTGACGGGCCCCAGTGCAATTAGTCGCATTCCGTTTTGTGACAGCATTCCATTATGCTAAGAGCGGCGTCACTCCGAGTTCCGCCGTGGATCCCTCATAAAAGTATTCGCAGCTCTAAAACTAGTTGGAGCGATAAAAGCACTCCACGGTTCAATAAACATCCGCAGATTGGAACGTGCCCCAATCCGCTTTGACGAAGATTAAATCTGTACTGTTCGGTGTCGCACATTTATAATAACAGCCGGCGACCGGTCTCTACGGACTGATTGCCAATGAACATTTCTCCCATTACATTTTTTTACAAAATGTAGCTAGAAATCGTATAAGGACACGATAGATTAATCAGTTTTTGACCTGGTTTTTATTTAAGCCTTGTGATTGAAATGGTGGTAGTCTAGATTGCTTAAGAAAATACATCATTATCATCAAGATCAGCCTGTGTCCCACCACTGATGGATATAGGCCACTCCCATAGCACGTCACTGAGCCCCAACCTCAGCTCTTTGTATCCTATCACTGCTAGCCACTCGCGTTTTTCGTTACTCTACTTAGCTGAGAGGCGTACAACGCTACGTTTTTCAAGGCATGGTATCTACTTCAGAACACCTCTACTCCGACGGTTTTTGGTTCTGCGACAGACCTAACTACCCTACTGCCTCTTTAGCTTGCTAATCCTTTAGGCTATGTTGATAATTTTCGGTCACTGTCGGATCGCCTAGCTTCGGATTCCATTCTTCAGAGAGAAGATAAAAGACAATTTTTATCAAATAGTTTATATATCCAGTATCTGGATTATTTAGAGGAATGTTGTTTTTACCATTAGACAAATTAAATAGGCCTCTTTAAGTCAGGTTAGTCTCTTAAGTCATATTAACAAAAGGTGCAAAAGTTAAGTAAAGTTGTTTACCTCTGTAAGTAAGTTTACCTCTATTTATAATTTTATAAAGGCTGATTTGAATACTTATGAATAATCATATTATTAAAACCATGGAGCATAGCTTAGACGAGCAAAGCTAACAGTGTATTATAATGTTATCTGTGTTGTGTGCTCACGTAAGCTTGCACGACACGCGCTGTAGCGTAATGGATATTAGTTTAGCGCACGAACACAAGCTAACAGAACAGTAAACGTGCATTATCTCTGTTCCGCCAACTGATTGAAAATATATGATTTATAAGTTATTTTGATGCAGAATGTGGGGACCGACAAGCGTAACAGTAATTATAAAACTGTCATTACCTGTATTGTAACGTCGTTCTACCATTGTTGTCGATGTTTTCAGAACATGTTTTCAGCAGCACTTCATGAAGAAAGTACGTATTTTAAAATTGTGGGCGTCCTTATTTCGAGCTTTTTACTTAACACCCGGAATAAAAATCATAAAAAATTTGTACTCTTTTCTTTACAAAGGGCTCTTTATAAGAAATGTATGCCTTACAAAAATAATCCTGAAAAGGCTGATTTACTTTTTTACTATGCAAATTTGTCCACAATGAGTAGCCGTGTTTCTAAAATAAAGTTTATCGATTGTTCATAAAATTAGAGCCCAGCCGAGCTTCTACTTCTGTAAACTGCCGATCGAGAGGTCCTGAGTTCAAATCCTGGGTCGGGTACTATTGGATTTTTCTGATTTAAAAATTCTAGTAGTGACTCGGAGTTTAGATCTCTGACCGGTGTGTGGCAACAGGCTCACCATCTATTCCATGGCACGTAAACGTAACCGGTGAAACGTTTAAGTGCACTACCCTCCTCTGCCTACCCCTTCAGGGATTACAGGTGTGATGTTACTTTTTTTTGTACCCAGAACCCTTGGCTTAAAAATCCTGGTCACTGACCACAGCACCAACGCGTTCGAAAACACGGACAAGCCGCAATGGTCTTCTGATTAATCTACGCTATCATTTTCAATTCCCGAGCGACACTGTGCTATGAGTGGTTCAACAAGATGTAATAACATGATCATAACAGAACCGTTGGGGGTGTCATGCAAATGAAGTCCTAGATTGCCGAACTCAATTGATCACTAGGGTTGCCAAGTGCCTTCTGAAGTACATATAGAACTTATGACATTATTATAGTAGAAACTTATACATATAAATCGTTAGTTCAGAGTTTGGTGGCAGAATATTCCATATTCAATTATTAACTTAAAAAACTGTTCAATATGTGGAACATTAAGCGTACTTAGCAGCCACAATGCTCTATTTTTGTGTTTTTGCAACAGACCACAGAAACATAGAGAGTAAATCAATTTTCAACTCGTTGCAGGATTATTTTAATCTCAAAATTATATGTAGAAACATCGAAAATTGTTAAACGTTAGTTATCACAGCCCTGCTCGGCGCTCTGCGTGTACGTCTACGCAAATACTCAACACGTACATAATCGCATGCGTACACTGCGAGTATCTTGAACCCGTGACGTCGCTGTAATACCCAGAGACAGCTGGGTATTAGGCTGTAAGCATTTAATACTAGCTATCGCGAGTGATCAGAAACACTGCCAAGCAATTACGAGGCGTGTGCGAATAAGGAATTAATTAATTAATAATTAAATATGTACGAGTATGTATTTATGTATATGCATGTCATTACGCAAGAGTCCTTATAGAATAGGTAGAAAGCACGAAGTTCCAAATACATCCATCCTTACAGACGTGACATGGCAACTTTTTGATGTACATGGATATGTGTATAAAAAATAAAGAAATCGTATGCGTGTTTCATGAAAACTGTTCAAACGTCAACTCGTAAGTCGAGACGCTTGGATATATCTGAGTAAATACATTTTCTCGGCATTGGCAGATATAATGATTATCGAGCGGGATCGCTTCGTGTATGTCGTTCTGACCCATCTCTTAAGTCAATGTAGGCAGTGCAGCTCAGCTAAACACAGACTACTGCTTGTAATTGCAAATAAACGTTTATAATTTTTACTACTTCATTTAGAAGGTGGTTCATTGCTCTTGCGTTGCTTATATCTGTGTTATTCGACATACACTTTATCTTAAAGTGGAGTTTTCGCGAAAAACATGAACATTCGGGAACCTTCGGTGCCCCTTGCCTGGGCGGAGGCTTATTAAGCGGGTTACTCTCGCCCGAGGGTGCGATGTTTCAAATTAAGAAATCTGTTATTTGTTTAAATTACTCTCATGACGTTCGTTTCCGGATTTCGGCCTCCGCCAAACAGTGAGAAGCATAATGTGTGCTTAATGTTAATGAATCTGTTAGAAATAAGTTCATTTAACAGAAACATCTAGATATAGTTAGTAGTCGGAAATAAAAACAACGGCCGAGAGAAATATAGTATGTAAAGTTTTACTAAAGCTGCACATTTTCAAAAGACGGCTTCAAAAATCTCGTCCGGGCAAGTTTGAGCTTCTCATACTCAACTTAAGCCACATAATACTTCGTTCAGGTTTTTGTTGTCGTTTCAATATCAGTTGTTCTGAATATAATGCACTTGGACATTTATAGATACTGTTCTGGAAATTATATATATGATTCATGTGATGCCACCATTTATTTTACATCTCTGTAACACCAGTTAGTTTTAAATTTAAATATTACACATTACTGTTAGTCGCTGGAGAAAGACGTACCTTATCTATATGATTTTAATACGTGTATACCAATTAAGCGAACATTGCCTGTGTTATTGGCTCGGAACCAGGTATTCTATGTACGATTCGTTATCGTGAATGTTTCTCCAAAGTACTAAACTGTGAATTGAAGTAGCCGAAGTGTGAATCGAGCCTCGCCGCAGTTAATATTAGCCCGGCGTCAGTTCGTGCGGCGAGTACTCTAAGTGTTGCAGTGATGTAATAGATTCAAGTCGCGATACGGAACGTATTGAATTACGTTATATTGCTTTTGATTATCGCTTTTGTTCTCGTTATTCAATGTCAATAACCAGCAAGAGACTTAACGAGAATATTTTAATGAGGTAGATGCAAACTTTTCTGTTTTTTGTTTATTTTTATAATAACTTCAATATTGCTTTGAATCGTAACTCGAGTCTGTTGGATACTGTGCACAGTTATTGACATCAAACTTTCATTGATGTTTTTAAGTACAAAATTCTGACAAAAATATAAATTAGTATCAATGTGTCTGTTTTAAGTGCAATAGAGAAGGAGCAGGCAGCAGCTACAAATGGCCGTTGTCGGCCATCGACATTTACCATCAATCTAACTTAAATATCTATGTATTATAAATATTACAGTAAGCAAATTCAGTTAACATAGGTTGCTATAACACTAGGTTACACACGCCGTGCTGCATCAGACAACTGAAACGGTTGCATCTAATATGCGCGTGGACTGGCTACTGTTGCCAGTGTTGCCAGTTGTTGTTGTCTTTACCGACATACAGATTATTTTAAAAACAATTGTTTCAGATTAGAAACAGACGTAGCACTAGTAATGCCCCGAGGATACTGTGTGCAGGTTCAGGTAAGCGCTAAATAAATTGATAAAATCAAATTTATTTAGCACCACTCCTGTGTAACCTAGAAATATTTAAATAAATAAAGAATCGAAATCGAATCGAATCGAATTCAGTTCTATGTTTTCTCATTTATTGTACATAATCATATAAAACCGTAGGCCCGTCAACTAGACTAAGTTAAGCCAAATAATACCAAAAGAGCTTTACTCTCAACAGTAGGCGGAACAAGACCGCTTCCAGCTAAAGAGCCTGTCAACTTGAGTTGCTTGAACTAAAACAGTTTTAGAGGCACGTCGGCAGAGGGCGCGACCGACGTCGTGTGTCAAGGCCCTGCGGAAATACACTCTTTTACCCCTACATTTCAGTTCTGTCTCCATGTTTTCGAAATTTTGCAGAACGAATTGTTTTGAGACTTGCATAAGGTTTTTTAAGAAGCTGTTTGTTCCTGGCTCCCATGCAGCTAAATTCAGCTTTCTTCGTTCATTACCGACATGTGTAAAGTCTGATTTCGATTTAAATTGGATGTTTAGAGGAGACATTCGTGAAGAGATGCTGTGAGAAATAAATAAATACTGTGTAAATACTAAGCCAGTATCTCTTACCGATGTGGTGGTGTTCATATTGTTATTCTAGGGATCTTCAAGATTCTGTTACTCGCAATATAGATTAGGTTATATACGTAATTGTTCTTTCACAGGCAGTCACTGCACAATACTAAACAAGACAATAATAAATAAATGAATACATCTTTTCGGCCAGAGGCTTTCTGAAAGAAATACCTAAGACTGAAATAACAAACAATAACGAATTATATATACATACATATATAGGAGAGAAAAGTTTCTGGTAATCGTTTATTGTTGTATCTTTTTATTATTGTACAATCAGATTTTCTTTAAATGCTATAGAAAGTTTAGGTTCCCGATGTTTCCCGAATGAAGCTGGTGTCCCTACTTCTGTCAGATATTCCGTAGACACACTTCAGCTTTATTAATTACTGTCGCCTTTGCCCGCGACACCCTTTGTAAAAAGCTTTTAATTATCGTAAAACGCTCTTGCAACGGCTTTTGCAAGGAGTTTCCACTTGAATATGATGCTTCATTTATTCGGGACTCCGTTACAGTTAGATTGTTCGCAAATATTCAGTCGGGGATTCAAAAAATATTTATGCGACTTTATTTCATATTTCAAACTAAGCTGTATTTGTCCCTACTTTGCAGATCCGCATTTTCTATTAGGAATATAAAGAAATTAATCAGACAGAATAAATTAAAATCATAAAATTCGTCTAATTTTAATTATATATGTCTGTACATATATATTAATAATTTCTTGTCATAAATAATTTGGAGCAGTTTGTAGTAGTAAATATGCTCCCTGCCGGTCTTGGCAACAGACAAAATGTGACTAGTAGTACAATGTCAGTCGACCGCTCCATTCATAACATATTATGAGCCATAGCTCATGCACGTGAACTGTAACGAAGCATTTAATATTTTTTTTGGAGGCTAAAAAATATATAGAACAAATGTACAGAGAGAAGTAAATAAAAATAAAACAATGATACAGAGAAGGTCACCGAACGTGAATGCTCATTGGCTGTGCGCCGGGGCGCGGCGGGAACTTTGTCAGCGCTTCAAGAAATTGCCCGTGAAATTACAATGATTGTCAGGGAAACACGAAGATATTCGATACGAATGAATTGCTCTGTTGACATTCACTTATAAAGAGCTATTGCAGATTATCCACGGTCAGCTTTTATACACATTAATTACAAATGTACATAACATTATTTAATGGTGATTTTGCGTCAGCAACCGTTTTTAGTTTACACCCTGGAAACGTGTTGCCAGCAGCAAATTTTTTTTTTAAGTAATATAAATGTCAGATCAATAACGTAATGACAGATTTTTGGCAAATGCCGTAAAATATATATGTACCTATATATAGGTCGTAAACGAAGTAGAAGGTGGCAAAGCTCGAAATACTCATCCGGATGAAAAGGCATATGAAAAATGAATCATCATCATCATCAGCCTATCTCAGTCCACTGCTGGACATAGGTCTCCCCTAATGAGCGCCATCGCAAAATGAATGTAAAAGGTAAATGAGGTCCAGCATATCGAAGATATTGAGGATGTGACGTCGATATTGGTGGAAATTCGAAGGTGAAACTGACAGAGAGGTTACAACAGTAGGACGTTGTGTTACACTTGTCTTAACCGCAGTTTAGCAGAATTGTACCTACGTCTGCGTGAATGTAAATACAGTTGATAAATATATAAAAAAAAGCGAAAATCAGATCGCAATCGAAATCCAAGTTTAATCTTGAAACTGCGCCAATCAACTGCGTACTTTTTACAAACATTGTGTAGACTTCCATAAATAGTTTTTTTTTTTTATAGAATAGGGGGCAAACGAGCAAACGGGTCACCTGGTGGTAAGTGACTGCCGTCGCCCATGGA